>CAEFZX010008994.1:0-68428 GCA_903066825.1 Alfaro cultratus
TGACTAAATGTCATGTTTTTATTGTTGTTTTTATTGTTTTTACTGTTGATTCTATGTTGCATCATGGTTCTTTTTTTTATATGATTTTCAAAGCACTTTGAAATGCCTTGCTGCTGAAATGTGCTATACAAATAAAATTTGATTGATTGATTGATTGATTGATTGATTGATTGATTGATTGATTGATTGATTGATTGATTGATTGATTGATTGACTACTCTGTCTTTTCAGAGCCTAAGTTAGTTGTACACTGACACTGTCGAAGGTGTCAGTGTACAACACCTGACAAAAAGGAGTTTTCATTTCCACACATGCTAGGCATGAGATATTTCTGCAATATTCTGAACTTGATGCTTTTGGTTGGATTTATGTAGATAGCAAACCTTTTACCTATTGGTATCCTAAAGTAGAACTTGTACTGTTTAATAAGTATTTGATTTGAATTGGGGCAATAAATAAACCAAATCAATATAATATCTTGTGGTAACAGAGTGGTATTACCACTGTTACACAAGAGTGGACGGTATTCTATATGTCAACACAAGATTTATTTCAAATTTTCACCATATTTTCTATAGAGAATTCAGTACAAATTCGTTGTGATTGAGAATAAGAAGAGAACAAATATGAAAGCAGTGTATGAATATGTCTGTTTTGGAAAAGCTATGAAAAAACCAAGGAGTAAATATAGATACAGGTGACATACAAATACCAGTACTGCCGTCCACACATGACAACAATGTAGCCCTGGATGCTCAACGCAGTCACAGTCAACTGGCTGCTATAAACTGTACAGTACACAAAGTATGCTAGAGCTTTGCAGGCTACAAGACCAAATGTCCACCCAACGACTAAGTTGTAAATCCACAGTGGAAGGGTAAGCACACAGATCAGATCAGAAATGGTCCGATTCAGCATTAAACTCTGGCTCAGACTGGACAGATGCTCCCAGTTAGGCTTGAGTATAATCCCAGCAATGTTTCCAGGAACTCCAAGTAGGAAGCAGAAAGATAACACCACTGCAGGGATCAGACTGCGTTGATTCCAAGAGGGCTGAGGTAATCCAGGAGAAGAGATGTTAGAACTGATCCCAGTGAAGTTTGATTCATCCATCTTGAGTTGTGTTGGGAATGATGTGCTGAAGTCACAGTAGCAAAGAGGGGACACAATGGCGAACTCTCACACCGATGCAAATGAAGGGTCAACATTTCTCTGCATTGCTTTATATAGCTAAAATTAACAAAAGTATTTCAAAAGGTGAGTCCAATACCAAACTATGAATGGCTTTTTGAGATGGAATAAAATGTTTTACCTTGGAAACTTTGTCAAACCAAACAAAAACAAACAAACAAAATATCAGGAACTAATCTAAAATAAAGTAAACTTAAGTTTTCTTTGGAAACCTGCTTTAGCAACTTGCAAGTTTAGTTTAACAGTTTTGGCTATTCATATATTTTCATTTGCATTGCACTGCTTCTTGAAATTGTATGCTTGATTTTGACATAATTCTTGAAAGCATTGTTTAAAATATGTATATTTTTTTCTGCAAAGCCAGTTACTTTCCTGTTGTGTGTGCTAATAAACATGTGTTTACCTTGACTCTGGAAGTTTCCATGACACTTAATTTACATAACATTTCCAAAAATAAGCACAGACCTTCTTTGGAAATGAGCCATGTTTCACAGTTAGACTATCATATGTCATTATGTCAACATATAATTTATTTTTATGACGCTTGATGATTTGAATTTTAATTAACTTACATTTGTTTGTGTCTTTTTGTTCCTTTTATTCCCCACAATGTCCCACCTGTGTATGTTTGAGATATATTTATTTTGAGAATGATTAAACTAAGGTGTTAAAAATATACACAAAACCCTTTTTCAAAATACCACCTAAAGTACAAATTGAAAAAGTATATTTACATCTATATTTGTAATCAATCAATTAGTTTATTCAGACTTAACAAATTTCATTATTAATTTACAAACACATTATATTACAACACTCAGTATACGCAAGTGAAAAGGAATGTTACGACCCGTCTAGGGGTGGTCAGGTCATAACACGAAAAAGTCCCTCTTCTCCCCATCCCAAACAGCCAGCACACACCAAACTAACTTTTTACAAGTATATTTATTATTAAAAAGATGTTTCTTTGAGTTTGGTTGTAACAAGGTGAAGCATTTGACGTCAGAATGAGCCCTGTGCCAAAACAACAAACAAAAGAAACTACCTGAAAAATAATCAGCTTACCTAATGAAAAGAAATAAACCAAATGACAATAACTTACCTCCTTAAACTAAGAAAACAGGAAAAAACTAGTGATAACATCAATGGCAGCTCATTCCTACAGCTTCAACTGAACAGTTAGACAAACAAACAGTGCGACCGCTGAGCTGAGAAGAGGAGGGGCTGTCAGGAAGTCCACGTCAGGAGCCTTTTTTGGGCGTCCTCTCTGGGAACCCACCAATCAAAACCTCCCCCGTCGTCTTCTAATCTTCAGTCATAGGCCAGCACCTGCACTCAATATAATTAGGTTTAACGATCCCAGTCGTAACAGGAAGCTGGAAGAAGAAAAAATATTGTGTAAACCAACCCTTTTCTCAGTCCTTTTTTGTCCATACACATTCAAAGCAAAGTGTATTTTTTTATTATTATTGAAAGTATAATTTTAGTAATATATTAAATTGAGATGTAAAGTATTTAGAAAAACTTGGTTTTTGAAAGTCTACCAAAATACATTTTGAAACAAAGTAATGGAAGTGTGTTTTTAAAATGTATTAGTTTACATTTTTAGTATAATTCTATTAAGTGCATCCATTTGCTAACATTTTAAAAATGTATTCCAGAAAAAAATCATCCTATTGAAAATATACTTATGTAGATTATTTTTTTCACAAGTGTGGGTTTTATGAAAAACATCTTTAAACTCTTCTGGTAAGTATACAACTTGCTGTAGCGGATTTTTTAGCACTTCACATTTGAATTGTCATAGAAAACCATGCCTTGCGATGTTAAAGAACAAACACTCAATAAGATAAAACCAGAAAGAAAAAAAAAAAGTATGTGCGTAAAAGTAACGTCTTAAAATGTTTCTGTCCTTCTCAAGGTCCAGTGATTGCAAAGACATCAACTGTTTGGTTTCTGTAATCCTGGTGTGATGAGTCTTCTTTCTGGCAAGCAGAGCAAACTTTTTTAGAAGCAAATGCATAGAGGAGCGGATTGATGGAACTATTTATAAATAACACAGTTTCCACAAAGTGCCGCGCATCTGTACAAACATGTATCAGATTCTCATTTTTCAGAGATACAGCAACCACAGTCAGCACATTTATAATATGATATGGAAGCCACAAAATAAAAAACGTCACAATGACACATGTTACCAGCCTGGTTGTTTGTGACTTGTTAAAAAAGACGGCCTAGTTAAGTTTCCAGAGGAGGCGAATGTAAATAAGTATCACTACTGACACAGAAGCAAATCCAACAAAAACCTTTGTCAAGCCCATAGCCATCTGCTGTGCTTCAGACGGATAAGTGACGCATTCTGTCCGTGGCAGATCTGTTTTCAGTTGTTGAGCCACCAAAGCTGGAGTGATCAGGATCATAGCAGTCAACCAGAGCAGAACCAGCAACACTTTATCTAGTAACTGATGGCACCTTCTCTGGAGCACAATGACAAAATATCACTGGATGCTCAACACAGTCACAGTCAGCAGGCTGGCAGAAATGGTGCAGGTGTGCTCAATAAACTCATCAAAAGCTTTATGAGTTTATTATCAAATATCCCAAATATCCCAATATTTGGGATATTTGATGAGTCAAATATCCCAAATTGTTTAATGGCATATAATCTTAGTGTATTTAAACTTTTGACTCTGAACAAAGTAGTAAATATCTTAATACAAAAATGTTAGCTCAATCACAAATATGTTTAATACTTTCTTAAAGCTTGCAATTTACAAAAGGTCCTTTTAATCTCATAAATGAGTTTCATTCAATAGCCTACTTTATTTTATTGAATTTGACTGTAGATAAAGACCAACTTCAGTTGTGAACAAAATGAAAGCAAAGACAGAGTCAATTTGTGGTTAATGATAAAGAAACCAAGCAAATAACTGTTGTCATTTGTAAGACAAATTGTATTAGAAGCAGATTTGCAATCAAAATATGAACTCAATTAAAGAACCACCACTATCTGTCATCATCAAGGTTCTCCTGTTGTTGCTGTGTCTTGACAAATTCCTTAGGTTGGGGCAGGTTGCTTGCAGACAGTGCACATTTTATGAGAAGAAAAGGCATACAGGAGTGGATTCAGACAACTGTGCAGAAATGTAAGTGAAACAACAAGTTCCCGTTGGTCCATGCAAAAGTTTGACAAGTCCACATGTTTTAGCCCTATAGCTGCCACACCCAGCAGGTTTATCATATGATAGGGAATACACAGGACAAAGAAGCTCACGATGATGCTGGTCACCATTCGGGTTGTCTGTGGGTGGTTGAAAAGAGCTGTCTGGTTAACCTTCCTGTGCAAGCGAATATATGTACAACACACTAAAGAAAAACAAACAAATCCAAACAGGCTCTCCAGTATCAACAAAACCACCCACTGTGTTTCAGAGGTGAACTGAGGTCGGCATTGTGCTGACTGCTGATATGTTTTCAGCTGTCGGACCACCAAAACAGGAATGGAAAGGATGACAGCAACCAGCCAGAGAAGAACCAGCAGCACTCTTTTCTGCACCTGATTGCACCTCTGCCGGCGCACCACAGTCAGGTATCGGTGGACGCTTAATGCAGTTACAGTCAGCAGGCTGCTATGAATGCTGCAGTACAGAAGATAAGATAGAAGCTTACAGGCCGCTAGCTGGAATATCCATCCATAGAGAATACTGTACTGTATGTCCAAATTGGAAGAGTCACCAGACACATCAGGTCAGACACAGCCAGATTTAGCATCAAAGTCCGGCTCAGACTGGACAGATTCTGCCAGTTAGGCTTGAGAAGAATCACTGCGATGTTTCCAGGAACTCCCAGTAGAAAGCAGAAGATGAATACCACCACAGGAACCAGATCACCTGCTTTCCAGGAGGGGAATGTTGGAAGATCTGTAGAAGAAAAGTTAGTGCTAACCACAGTGGCATTGAGTTGCTCCATGGTGTCTCTTGCTGGTAAGCTGTGCCCTCAGCAATTGATGGTTTATAAATATGCTGCCAATGAAACAAAGTGGGTGGTCAATCTGGAAGTTAGAAACAAACCATATATGGAAGCAAACACAAACAAGCTACATTGTTGCTTAATGAACTGAAACTTCCTGCATGCACACATCTGAAGTTATTACAATGAAGTCATTTACCAGTATTAGATTTAGTATGTGTGGCCTTGTATTTGATACAACCATTTTGACCATTTCCTATCAAATGGTCTGCCTGGGGACTAATTGCTATTGGGCCAAAAGCCACATAAGAATAAGTGGGGTTTTTTAGGACAAAGGCTCAGGTTTAGGACTATGGCGTGAATTGTGTTTAGGTCAGCCTTGGGGTTAGGTATGTACAGGTAATAGGTTTAGGGTAAGTGTCTTGTTTTAATGCAACAGTGAAATATGGGAGACTTCTTTAACTAATTAATTCTATATAAAACAGCATTAGTCCAATTTACAGTAAAAAAAAAAAGTTTTGTTTTTTTGCAAAAAATATATGATTGTTTTCTTCTGGGGAATTTTGTATCATGTCTTTCTGAACTCTTGGATTATCTGTGTCTTGATTAATATATATTTTTCTTTTTGGAAAATGACGCTAATATTTTGTTAAAAAAAAACAAGCAAGAAGTGACTTACAACAAAGGGTATTTGGATGTGTTATTTGTCTTTTATTGCATCTAATTCGGACTCACATGCAGGCGGGGAGAGTGGACGATACCATTCATTATAAC
This sequence comes from Alfaro cultratus, assembly GCA_903066825.1. Taxonomy (NCBI): domain Eukaryota; kingdom Metazoa; phylum Chordata; class Actinopteri; order Cyprinodontiformes; family Poeciliidae; genus Alfaro; species Alfaro cultratus. The sequence continues at coordinate 5,935 of CAEFZX010008994.1, forward strand.
AAAACCCAAAAAGAATGGGCAAACAGCCTTCATATACCAAACAAACATTACTTATCCACAATCTTTTTAATGTGTCATACTCGTCTTTTATTTTTCTTTCAACAGTTAATACCACTTAATGCCACAATGGATTAAAATACAGTCACCTTTTTAAAATAACACAGAGAAACATCCAGTGAACACTTGCGTGTTTTACAGTAAGCCTGTAAAACCCAGAGGCTGCACAAGAGCAAATGTACCGACTGCTGCTGCATCAGAAATGACCCAAAGGGCTAAAACCCCATTGCAATCACACAAACTGTGTCCTTCGCTGTAACTTCTACTTGTGTTAAGATCAAGACAAAAAAAAAAAAAAAAAGAAGCTCACTGAGATTATTAAAATGCATCCCAGATCGGCCTGTTGCATGCTTTAATGCAGTATCACTTCACACCAGCAAGGGGCGCCACAGAACACACTCCATTCAATACCATCTCTTTTTGACAGAGAAGTAAGAACAAAGAAAATACGGAAATTTATGCGAACTTGCTGTTTTTCTTTAATTTAAAGTAACTAAAAATAAATATATTTATACTTTTTTAACAATAAAGATTACTGAAAATATGTAAAATCTGTCTTTTAAAGTAGTCTAAAATGCATATGTCAATTCGAACAGTTCACTTTTTTTCCCCTTTTTTTTTGCATGTTTCACACAATGTCAAAATGAAGGAAACTGAATGTAAGACAGAAAGCAGATGTGCTCAATTATAAGTCCGGATGAACAGTGCAAGTTCAGTTACGGTGCTCTTGTGTCGTGAGGTTGACAGGTGGGAAGATGAATCCCAAGCTAATATGGGTACAAGCAAGTTAATAATGACATAAAACATCGCTCAGTACTGGTTTGGACATCAGGGGCAGAGGAGAGTGACTTAGGGGTTGGCGAGTGAAGCTACACTGAACACAGTCCACATTTAACTTTAAACACAGTCCTTGTCTGGTTGATGCAAAAAGAAACCAACATATTTCCACCATTCCAAGTCAGCTGATATGCTGAATGATTCTAAATACACATTTATTGATTTTTTTTGGTCATTTATTTTTCCATAGTATATTAAGTAAAGGTTAACACTGAAATACACACACACTCACACACATTGAAACATAACTCTGGTTTTCTGTATCTAGGGTTCATATTCACAGTTGTGCTACAACATTAGATGGGAAGGGAGAGTTTGTTACAAGAGTCAAGGCTGGTGGGGGGTTAGAGGGAAAAGACCAAAGAGATGATGGCTGGCTGGCTGAAGAAGGGACTGGAGGGGTGAGAGGGTTGCAGACATCCATATCCACAGATCTCCAGACACAATGACAAACCTACAGAGGGGGTAGAAAAAGGGAGATTAGGACTGTGACATAACAAGAGAACAAAACGGGAGATTAGGACTGTAACATAACAAGAGAACTGGATTTACTTAAGTTTCTGTATGGTAAATTCAAGTCTTATCCTGATGCACTTTAAGAAATAGATTTACTCATCTTTAATTGCTTTGGCCTTTGACCTGGTCTGGAATTCAGATTTATACCTTTATATTTAGAGTTTTAACTTCCACCTCATCTATCTCTAAACAGTAATTTTCTAAAGAATATTAATAAGTAGGGACGTAAACTCACTCCAAAGTAGCTGATATAGGTTGTGTTATGATTTCCTACAAAACTATTCCACTAATCCCAAATTACCCTGAGTGCTGGCCTCATCTGCTGCATGAAACATGATCTATTATGTGGTAAATAATGGAGAGTGTTGCACTAGTGCATTGCATATAATATTATTTACACACTCAAACATGCACACACATTTATGAAGAGCTGATATACAAATGCTGAGCACACCTACCTTGGGGGGCCAGGCAGTCTACATGAAGTCCTTGATATTCAGGTCATCCAGAGCGTTCCTGGGTGGTGGGGGCTTTCTGGGGCTTTGGGCCATTCCAGGAGACATCTGTGAACACATCTGATTTTAGCATTCACTCTTGCTTTGGTTTGTAATTAGTAACTCAATTAGGACCACATTACCGGTGCCCCCGGGGTCACTCCTGCAGCAGGGAAGCCTGGCCTGGCCATGGGCATCATTGGTGCTCCGGCAACTGGTGCCTTAGATATGGTAAAATGGAGGGATAAACAAACAATTAGACAGAATGTCTGCCATCTGATGGTGAAGGGAGGGACACCTAAGTAGCTGATTGTCCATCAATAGCCTGTAATGTCCAGATGGAACATTACTGGACTGGACTGTAAGAGCTATCTTACCATGGTGAAGCTGGGGTAAGTCCCCAAATAAGGAGCAGGACCCATGGGAAAGGTCTAAAGGTGTGGAGGGAATGGGATGGAGATGGAGGGTTTGGATGTTACTATATTCCATATAACATAAATGAGAGATGCCGCAAAACCACCACATAACAAAAATGGCTACAGAATGTTTTGATGCTTCCCTAAGGCACACAAAAGTGAGGCTTAAGACAGACAAAACAGCACAGCACAAAAGAAACAAAGACAAGCCCGCAACACAAAACCCTTACTGAAACTCTTTACTGACACGTGTATCATGGAGGGAATCTGTTTGCCAAAAAAGCAAGTGTGTCAATAAAGAGTTGAGCTACACAAAGTGAATTTAGTGACTCAATCGAGCTTTAAGAAGAAGTATTTATTTTAGAGCATGAGAAGTTGTTTCCAAGCAACAGCCTCCTAATTTAGTCATATCATTTATCTCTTCATCACTCTCCAGTACATATAAAAAAAATATTTTTCAAATGAAACCGTCCTCAATTTGTAGTGCTGCATGTGAAAATAGCAGCTCTGCTTTTCTAAATGTGTACCGTCGGGTAACCCTGTATCTCCCAGGCGTTACCCGCCCTCCGAGCAACGTCTGGATACTGGAGAACAAAATGAAGGCAATGCTTTGAGATTGCTGCTACAGGTGAGCCCTGTCTGCCATGCGGGTCCACTCCATGCTATTAGACGCAGACAACATTTACCATGGGTGCACCCCAACTAGGGGGAGCTACCTGAGGAGCCGCTGCAGTTCCCATTGTGAGGTCTTAGAGAAGGAGAGAGACAAAGAGAGAGAGGTTCTGCAAAATCACTGCTTTCATTTGCACTTCTGGAGAAATTATACAACCTAGAGTGAATGTCTTCTGGTCTTGCTCCCAATTAATCAGACTTTTCTATTGTCCTTTAAGGCTGAAAGAACCTTTGTTAAAACTGTCATTCGAGCACATAGAGTTTCTTAATGTTGGTGTGTTTTCTATATAACAAAGACAGCTATTTTATTGGCTTTGGTGCCACTTCTGTCTCAAACAGGTCATCAAGGGTTTCAACAGAAAGCAATTGGACTTGTTTTCTTATTTCTTAAATACCTCTTGTATCATCTAATAGGCCTTTTTAGTTCTGAACATGGACTATGAGTATGGATTGTATTCAAGACAATCACACTGATTGGGCTGTTAAGGTCACTAGGAAAGTTAAGGTTATTTTTACTACTAAGGCTCTTAATGTCATCAACAGGTCATTGTTCCAGAACTGAAAAAGCCTTTTGGTTGAAACGTGAAACATATTTCAAGAAATAAGAAAGGAAGGGAAGTGCTGCTAAAGCACTGGAATAATTTTATTAGCAGAATCTATAAAAGCATCAAAGATACTGCAGTTCAATGATATACAAAATAGTAGTATACTACCAACAAGATGGTTCCCAGCTACAACCCATAGCTAGAAAACTTGATTTACAGTTGCATATGAGTTAAAGGACAATTAATATATGCAGTACTGTATTAGCAATGTTCTGGGTATTTTTGTTTTATTATTATTTCTGATAGAATCAAAATTTTGATTATATTTATTTCTTATAGAGATATATTCCATTTGCATTTTGTTGGTGCAAAAGTCATAGTCTCATAGACAAGTGCAAGAAATGTCAAGAAATTTTGTAAAAAAGTCGCTAAGCACATAGACATGAATATGACTAAGCATTACTGAACAACTTTGAAAGGTCACACAAATGCCTGAGTAAACACTGACTGAGATCGAGTTAACAAGATAACAATAAAATCTGGCTCTTTGATCAGAATATGAAGAAATTTAAGTGAGCATTTGCTGTTCTTTTTTGAACATCCTTTTCTTTAAAACAGCAGGGATATGCTCATTTTCACCTCACTATTTCATGCTTTCACAGTTCCAGTCGTTACCCGCCCTCGGTAAGAAGGCAAGATGTTTCTTACCGAGCATGCATCAATCAATGGCGGCTGTTTCATATCTAATATTACATTTCATCATCTGAAATAATGAGAATCATTTGATAATCTCCTAAATATTTGCCATTAGAAATTGTGATCTTACCTCTCTAATTACTATCTACCCACAGGACGTTCCTCGCATTACTATGTGAGGGACTATTATTCAAAAGAGTTGGTCCAAATTGGGGTGACAACCACATTCACTAGAAATACGGTGTAATACAAAATCTTCAGTAAATAATATACAACTAAATCAAGATTAGCAACACATTTGATCATTTTTCTGACTGTTTATAATTCATCAAAATAAAAAGCTAGCTATAGAAATAAACTAATACACAATGGTTTAAGAACATGGAAATGAAATGGCTTGTTTACGCATATGAAACAGAAATCGTCAACAACAAAATGGCAATATGTTGATTAAAAATGGGGGTTTAAATTGATTAAGGCTCATATTTATCCAACTGGATTGTGATTAGTTTGGGATTCATGAGAAAGAAGTAACTGCTGCAAAAATACAACAATATCTTCAATCTTGCTATGGGGTCAGCTTTATGCTGAGCTTAGTGAGACATAGATAGATAGTGTACTTCTCACTAAGAATGTGCAGTCAATTTATTTTGATCCATTGTCCAATTTCTGTTCTTTAAATTATGTATTTTCCCTCATTTTTTCATCATCAAATAAAATGCAAGTGACTGCGGTTATATTACTTTTGGCCTCAATGGGGGTGCTGGTAAAAAATTATAACAGATGCCCAGTGCGAAATTAGTTTCTCTTCCAGCAATGCTTGTCTAACAGTCCTGAAAAAGTGCATGTGTAAAGCCTGTAAAGCACTGTGCAGGATAATCTGTAATTTCATTTTTATTGTGCTGCACATGTTTAACCCCAGAGGGAAATAGCAGCTGCATTCTCTAAATATACACATTTTTTTTTATTACTTTGTATCATCTTTGAGTCTGCACTTATCCTAAATGACTACTTACTACTTGCCATGTTAGCCATGGAGGTGTCAACATCACCTGCTTGAGGGGTCACAGTGGGCTTCATTATGTCGCCTAGCCCATCAAATACTACAGCAGGGAGGGGGCAGAAGAAAGGAAGGGGCAGCATGGGAGATGAAGGCAGACATTAGCATCCTGTGTGAGCTATCCTCACACTCTACCACAACTCTGTAGCACATCTCCTTATAACTGGTGATTACTATGACAACGAAAAGGTGTCTCTATGACAACAGAGCAGTTGGGATGATCGATAAACACCGAGATTATAGTGAATTTAGATGATGACAAAGAATTTCCATATAGTGTGTGTGGAAAAAAAACAACCCAGCAAGACACGTGAATACATACAAACCTATTTTTAAGTTTTCTTTAAAAATAAACAAAAAAATATTTAGTAGATAGAGATACATGTAAGTAAATAGGTTTCAGCTGACTTTATTCTAGCATTGTAGCTTGAATTAAGTCAGGTTACATGTTAAACACTATACATATTGCTTTTATTTTACACAGACAGACTCTTTGTCAGCATCCAGCATCTGGTGGTGGAGGGGACAGTGCAGTGGAGCTGCGCCACTGCAATGCAGTGCACTGTGGGAATTTAGCGTGTTAAAGAGCAAGGCAACTCACCCAATCAAATTGCAGGAAGCAAGAAATGAGCCAGCCCAAGAGCCAGATGGAGAAAGAGAGCAGGGGAGGCGCAAGGGGAAAAAGAGAGGATAGCAAAACAAGCAGAGATGCCAAAGTGAGAAAGAAATATTGAGCTTTTTAAATAGCGCATGATAAAGAGTTCAGTAGATATTTTTATATAGAAAGAGGGAAAGAGAAAGAGTTAAGCAATAAAGCAGCAGTATAGCAGACATTAGGTAAATGACACTGAGTAAGACGAACATGGATCAGGGTTTGAGGATGCTTTGAGTGATTACATTATTTTTTAGACATAAACAACAAAATCAGTAGTGTACAAATATGGTGCCTTGCAAAAGTAACACACTGTCACCAACATCTAATCATTTATTGATATTCCTTCAAAAGTTTATTCCACACCATCTGTGACATTTTATCTGCTGTTTCTTCTGTGTGTTGGGGACAACTTTCTCACAAAACTGTTCTATCTGGGTATTGTGATTCTTGTTTAACAACCAACATTTGGTTTATGACATTAAATACATTTGAACTTAATCTCTGATGATATCAAGGAAGTTGTCAGTGTACAGCTTTTGTTTGACAATTTTGATTCAAAAGGGATGCTTCCATCTATCAGTAGAGTGTGAGAATGTAAATATCTTGAGATATTTATCATTACTCTTCTTTTCAAAAAAAGTGCTGCATATTATGCACACAATGATATTATTACCACTATATAACAGAGAGAATGTCAAATTTAGTATATAATACCAACTGAAATGAAGTCTTTGAGTACCGATGTATGTTTTGCATAGATTGCAGATATTTTGATGAACCTTACAATTGTTTTATTTTCAGTTGAAGCTTAGGCCATTTATTAGACAAGGCAGTTTGGTGTAAAACAACAAAGCCAACTCTACTGTTTATAGAAATTATCTGATGTGTCTGTGAATATCTTGCCACAGAATTTAGAAACTGGTATGGACTTTGACTAGGCCATTATAGAACTAGAATAAGTTTTGATCTAAACTTATTTTAGATCAAAAACAAGTTTGATCTAACTTATTTAGATCAAACTGCACTTCTCCTAAGTGCAGTTTGTAAATTTATCATTTCACTGGAATGTGAATTTTCACTCCACAATCCCATTAATGTACTCTGCAGTTTAAGCTTGTGACATGACAAAATGTGAAAAAAATACAATCATGGCTTTTACAAGGCAGCATATGCGAATGAAAATCATCATTAAATACAAACACACTTTAAAAACTAAATGGAATCTTCACCAAAAAACACAAAAGGATAAATTGAATTATGGTGGACTATTTCTTTAACAGATACCGAAATTAATAGAAACAGTAACAAATACTGTGAAGCATCAGATTTGACAGGTTAAACGCCATTGCGTAGCTTCCAGAAAGGATGGCATCAGAATAATGCTCTGGGGTGATGTGAGGATATTAGATTCAAAATGACAAGACATCATGCAAAGATGAGACGAATGCTTGCAGGTAAAAAGGGAAATAACACACACACACAAACACACGCAAACAGCTCTCAGCCACATTTTTAAAATTCCTTTAACTCTATGGTAAAGACAAGGCCATTGGTAAAATCGCACATTGAATTAGAGATGTATTTTACTTTGTGCATAAAACCTGTGAAATGTGTGTAATATTTTGTCTGCAAATCACATATGCAGGTTGGTGTATAACACGTGACGATTTACCTGACATGAGCTCAGAACCTGGAGCCGCAGCAGCAGTTGCAGCAGGAGCAGCAGCAGCAGCAGCAGCAGCTGGTGCAGCAGCAGCAGCAGCTGGGGCATCCCCTCCTGTAGGCTCTGTCGCAGGTCATCCCAAACATGACCACATCATGCCATGCCAGGCCAAAACACGTTCAGCCATTTCCAGCGCAGCATGAGGGCAAACAAGGGTAATAGTCAGCCTTCTGCGTCAACGCCGCTAATTTCAGACAAAACAGTTAAAGTTAAAAATGGTGCCACAGTGCAAGTCAAAACACACACTCACCCAATTTAAAACATCTCAACTTCTGTTTCATTTAAATAGAACCAAAATGTTCTGTAATCTCATTCAACTAAGTTGAGCATGTGATGCTGGAAGCGGTAGAAATGTGAGGCAGATAAACATAGGCCACAGATGGAAATTCTGCAGCTACAACCACAGAAGGGAAACTTCCAGATTACACCCTTCTCTTCTTTGATGGTGTTTTCAAGAGCCGTGGAGACAGATTGAGGGCAGACACTCATTCATGTTACCCACCACCAAACAAGCTCATGATGCCTCCTGTGTCAATTTTGGGTGGTGGTGCAGAGGGGAGGATGGGTGCAGAGGAGCTGAACAAATCGGCTGGAGAAGGCAAGGTGGAGATGATGTTTAGAGCCCAACACGCAGTCGCACAAATGCACTTTGAGCAATAACTCTTATTTATTATAATGCAGTATCAGTTGAAGTTGCAGTGCACGCAGTACATGCTGGAATTGGGAAAAAAAAAAGGTAAGAAACAAAAGTAAATGCTTCAAACAGCTGAGTAGCCTGTAGCTAACCTGTAAGAGAGCAATATCATGTGTTTTTTTTATTTTATTTTCTTCTATTGCCCGATAAAGCCAAGGACAAAGCTGGAAGCAAAGACAGCACGAGATTTTGGGAGAATAGGAAGGTGCACGCAAGGTTGCAAACCGGGTTGCAGAAGGATACCTGCTGAAAACAAGTCAGTGCTGGGTAATGGGTCCGTTTTGGAGAAGCTCGAGTCTGGCATGGAGTCAAACATATCTATGAAGGCATGCGCACCAAAACAAAACAGAGAAAAGACCATTTAAAAATAATTCCTTAACCTGCTGATGAGACTCTCAAACAGAGGAGAGACATACAGAAGCACTGTGCAGTTCAAAGACACCCGTAATGGGCTTGATGGTCATATTAATTTGATCAATTTGTATCATTGTTTTTTCATAGTGGAATGATCAAACAACACACATTAATATGTTTCAACAACAAAAATTGGGTGCACAAGTTTGAAGTTATGGTAGTTTTCACTGATCCACACAGAATGTTTTCTTTAGGACATTGCACCAAGACTTCACATTTTCTGTCACCATTAAGATTCTTCCCTAATTCTGGCTACCTATTTAACTACTCTTCTTGGTAATATTGTAGACCAGCTGTAAACAAGCTTTTCTTAAAGTTTGGGTTAAATTAAGCCTCTAGACAAGACAAAGAAATTGATTAAGATGATTGATTAGCAAACACAAAGGCTCAAACCTGCCATAACTGGAAACTGCTTGAATAAAATTTCACTGTCCACAGCGAAGCAACTCTAACATCACCATGGTCCAGGAATGAGGATGAGGAACAACAACAACAGCTTGACCAAAATTTGTATCAGCTCTGCCACATGATGTCTGGGGAAAAGTCTTATGTGAAAAAGATTTGGCCACAATGACTGAAGAATACTAGGAGCAGTCCATGCGAGACTTTTAAAACTGAGAAAACTGTTCTTATTATTAACCCTAACTCCAAACCCATTCAGCTAGAATTATGGCAGAAATTTGCAATCAGCAACAGAAAATATGTTGTTTCTTTGCAACTTGCCATTGAACATAAACTATAGAAGGTTTATGCATAGATATGTGTAACATTGATCATTTGTGAATTAGATGAAGTCAACACAGTTTAAATCTCACGTATTGAATTCTTGTTTTTGAATTCAATTGGAGTTGTATGAACCTTCCACCCTAAAAAAACTGTTTAAAGGCAGTCTTAAATATCCCAAAAAAAATTAAATGAGACTCATGCTCCTATTGATAAGTAAACTGTCCATATGTTCTGAATGCAGAAAAACCCATAAAACATAAGGGAAAACGAGACAGTATAGGGCAGATTTAACTGAGCACCATCAGACCAGTCAGAGCAGGAAGATCTAAAACACAAATTCACTTGTATGCCTCATGTTTACCACCGAAAAGGTCCGTCGCTGTGCTGTTGATGTCGGAGCCTGAAATGGTTGCAGTGGTGGTGATGGTGGTGGATGTGGAGGTGAAGAGCGGTGAAGGGGATGGGGAAGGGGAGGGCTGAGTCTCCATAGAGCTAAAACAGACGTCCAGTGAGCTATTGTTCTCCACTGTCATCATCCCAAAAAGATCTAGACCTGAAGATGCAGTGTTGGTTTTGCCATCCGACGGCGCAAACGGGTCTTTGGGGTTAAGGAATTTAACATATGGAGAGGAAGAGGGAATGTTAGACAATGAATTTAATACAAAGCAGGTCAAATAAGGATGATGACACTGATTGAAAGTTTAGGGTAATTCATGACTTTTCTTAACATATAACCAATGATGCTTTTATTTTGTAGAACTGTCACATTATTTGCACTGCTCTGCATGCCTCATGTAATGGGAATAAAACAGTGCAGTTCCCAAAAATGCATAGGATAGAAGGAAGTATGTGAGGAATGAAAGGAAAAGAAAACCTGTAGATATAAAAACACATACTCCAGCTGTCAGTGGGAATATTAACCGCTAAAAATAGATTCTCTGATGGAAAAAAAAATGCAAACAACTGGAGCAGGCAGTAATTGCTTTCGCAGCACATAAACCTCTTATAAGACAAACAACAGCAAAAGTGTAAAATCAGGTAAGTGTGATTTTGTGTATCACACAAATAGTGCTGCACACCTTCTATGAAAAGACTATTGACATGCCTTATCTTGTCAATCCGTCTTGTCTTAATCAAGTGTTGTCCTTGATTAAGAAATACATAACCCTGTCAAATATTGTTGCCGTCAAGCCAAAACCTTGTATCTCCATTTTTTATTTTTTTTTGTCATCTTGTGAAAATCAACTTTGCTCTCACATCTATCTGGAGGTTTACACATTTATAATGAGAGGTAATAGAAAAAGGCAATAAAGTTTACCAAACTGTGTGACCAGAAATAGAAACAAGATGTTCTTTTTTCCTTAAAAGATGTTAGGTTTCTGTATGACAACTCTGATACATACAACACATGCAGTGAAATTCAGTGCTATCTTGTCCAGAGAATATAGATGAAGTAATGTTGTCCTCCAGATGCAGGAGACCGAAAACCACATATCTCTTGACACCCAAACACTGACATTCTGCAATCTCTCTCCAAGCTGCCTATGTTCAGTCTCTACTAAAGCCAATAGCTATACTGGCTGATGGATGGCACTACTGGGCAGGCTTTAGCTAAGATATACACAGCGGCTTTAGAATAAAGGTTTTGCGACAAACATATCCCACTATCACCTTTTGTGCGCTGATGTCAGCTGCAACATCACTAATTTCATCCAACTGCATTCAGAAACATTGCTATGGATAGGTTCAAAATGATTCAGACATGACATGGCAAGATGGTTTTTGGCAAGCACCATAAAGCATTAAGCTTTCGGTCTACAGGGAGATAATAAAACATGTCAGTATTATAAAAAAAAAAAAACATGACATCCTCATGAAATATAACTTATGATTCCGAACAAGACATTAAAAGAAACAGTGTTTGGGCTTTCTGTATTTACACCAACTTCAACTCATTCACCACACATGCAGACCAGACATGCTCAGATTTACAGTCACCCACCAGCTCCAGAGTTAGTGGCTGGGGTGGACGAAGCAGCAGCCCCACCCTCTGCTGCTGCAGCAGTGGCCTCAGAGGAAGGAGCAGGTGTACCAAAGGTGTCTGACGAAGGGGAAAAACGCCAACAGATGGCAAGATGTCGGAGTTATAGATGAAAGAAGAAAAGGGAAAAAAGTCAATAGATCCTTAGAGGTAAAGAAAATATTGCGAAAACAAAGATAACACAGAGCATTTGCATGAGAAGGTAAATTACGTCCTGGTTTTTCATTGCCAAAATCGGGCAAAAACAGTAAAGAAAGAAAAAAAAAAGCAGAGGCACAAAACGTCAGTGACCGACAGGTGAATGGATAAATGGATACAAAGACAGGAGGCAGTACACAGAGATTGATCTACTGCACAAAGAGCAGAATAAGCCATCTACGCAATGCTGCGGGTGCCATTTATAATTGTGTCCATCCACATCAGAGGGTTTCACGGCATTGCTTTCCAGTGAAATAGAAGAAAAGCATGCCAGCTCATCAAACAAGATGCATGTGACAATGAATTTGGAGGGATGTTTAGAAGCAAGCCAGCTGTAAGTGTGTAAAGTGTTTCTGAAGGAAGATTGGTGCAAGGTAATAATAAAAAGAAATAAAATGGTATTATTTTGTTCAACTTTTTCCACTTACATTTGGGCAACAAATTAATATTTAATTAAAAAAATATAAATGTAGAGCCTCTGAATTATAGAAGAAATTAATGAATGACCTTTTGATACTGGATTTTTCTATGCTAAATTTAACTAAGAAAGATTCCTTAAACATACATTTAACCTGCTTTAGGCTTACAGGCTTCTGAATCAAAATTGTTGCTTTAATTCTGCACTGCGATTTTAATTACATTTCATTGATCTTCGATTTTCACATGCATCCAAAACAAATTTTGTTGCACTGGTGGCACAGTATTTTTAAGTATAAAAAAACATAAAAGACATATCCATAAAATATTTTTGGTCATTTATGCCGAGCATCTACACGGATTGGAAGACAAGAACTGATCATTTCTGAAACCGAGTGCCACAGTGGATACAATTCAAAATGCCAGTTTCATGTTTCTCTGTGGCCATGCGAGCAGCATCATTTTTCAACTATGACGACGTAGATCCATCTAATCTCTTCTTGATTCAGTAAAGTTCCTTCCTTCCTTCCTTCCTTCCTTCCTTCCTTCCTTCCTTCCTTCCTTCCTTCCTTCCTTCCTTCCTTCCTTCCTTCTTTCCTTACTTCCTTACTTCCTTACTTCCTTACTGACTGACTGTCCTTCCTTCCTTCCTTCCTTCCTTCCTTCCTGACTGACTGACTGACTGACTGATTTCTCTGTCTTTAATTGTGTCTCTTTTCTTCACTCTCTCTGTCTTTCCTTCTTTTTTTCTTTATTTATTACCATTTTCAGAAGCAGTTAAATAAAATAAATAAGGTGAAACATAAGAAAACCCCTCAAACAGTACTTATAGTGAAGGAACATGCTTCAGTGTGGATAGTAGTGACGGCTTTGGATGGTTTGTTTATATTGTGCAAATATTTCTTCTCAACCTACAGTGCTGTGAAAAAAGTATTTATCCCCTTAAAGATTGTTTTTGTTACATTTAAATGTTTCAGATCATCAAACATAATAATACACCCAAGATTGAATACTGCTGCACTTGTAACATTAAGGATTTGTTAAATAGATCCTGTCTGAGAACAAGAAGTAAGCTAAAATATTTAATAAAGCAGTGCATCACACACTGATCAAAACAAGTTGAAATAAAGATTGAAAACACATCTATCGGTCTGCAAGAAGTTGCAAAGATATTTCAAAGTCTTTGGGACTCCAGTGAACTACAGTCACTATCACAAAATGCAGAGAGCATTGAACAGAAGTGATCATTTTCAGGGAGGCCAGACTTATCACAATGACTCCAAGATATTCAGGAGGTCACAGAGGAACCCATAGCAACATCTAATGCACTACAATTAGGATCAGAGCTCAGGATTCCACAATAAGAGACAGAGAGACTCTGGAAAATGCTGTCTTAAAACTAGGACAGCATTAAAATAAAAAAAAGAAGAAGAAGAATTAAAACCCATCATACTGACTGACAGCTTCCAGCTGTTGACAACAGCTGTTTGATGACAACCAGTTTAGCACAAAACCAGAATAACTTTAATTGCTTTTTTCCCCTAATAAATGAAATCATAATTTATGAACTACATTCAAAGTTTTATCAGATCTTTTTTTTTTTTTTTGTTTAATATAAAAATTTATTTGAGTTCTGTAAAAATTTAAGTTGAACAAAAAAAAAAAAACTTAAGAAATCTGAAAGAGGACAAATACTTTCACTGTGCATGCTTAATGTGATTGAGAATGTATCTGTGTTTGTGTGTTTTTGTGCTGTGAGATGGGTTTCAGGGTTGAGCTTCCCAGAGGTATTCCTTTGCAGAGAATTTTCTGGAAGCCCACTGACCTCCCAACAGATCCATATTGGCGGCACCAGGGGAAGTGGCGGCTGCTGTGCTAGTGGGAGGAGCTAGAGAGACGCCAGGCTCTGCCGCTGCAGGAGTGGGCGCTGCTGCTGCAGGGGAGGGGGCGGCCTCTGCGGCGAGTGGGGGTTCAGATAGCAAGGAATCGCCCATTTCTGCCAGTGGGGTAGGTGTGTTTCAAATCCCCCCACCCCCAAAAAAGGCAGTAAAAGAAACCCAGAGGAAGCAACCAAAATGACCAGAGGAGTCACCAAAGTGACAGAAGAAGAAAAAAAAAAAAAAAAGCAAAGTTCCAATTCAATTAAACCATTTTATATAATTTAGATTCAATACATAAGTAAAAAAAAATAATAATAATAAGCCAAATAATAAAAGTAGCCCCCATTTTAAACCAAAAACAGACAATGGAGTATGTGGAGGGAGAAGAGAGAAGAGGCAAAGAGAAACAAAGAGAGTACTCAGACTAAAGAGAACAGGAGACAAACAGGGAGGCAACCATGTGACCTTAGCACTAAACTAAAGTCTAGTTTAATATTAATTGTAAACTCAATCACTATTATTGAGTCAATGTCACTTTGACTCTATATTAGTGTTTGCAAGGAATAAAAGTTAGTAACGTCAAGATAGTCTACTGCTACACTATCCTTGATAAGATATTGGAGGTTAAACACAGAGGGATGTGACACTCACCTGATCCAAGCAGGTCTATGGAGTGCATCATAGGAGAAAACATACATTTTATTAGACTAAATTTATTGTGAAAGGTTCCAAATTTAGATTCCAAAATCATTTTTTGAAGCTTTCATACATTTCTTTATCGGCGACTGCTGAGAAGCTGACCATTTTGAAGTTTTACCGAAACATACAGATTACTTGTTTCAATTTATGTGTTATGTGTCCAAACAGTAGCACATTCAGCCAGGTTGTAGGGAGCAATTTGACCAAATGGACCTTCTTACCTCCCCAAGATGTTGGTGCAGCTGATGGCGCTGTGGGACCAGTGGAGGCCAGAGGATCCAAGTCCAACAAAGAACTAAAGAATAGCACAAACATCAAGATCATTGGTTTATATTTGATCTTTTTTTTATTCTTTATTAAGACAACATTATGTGACCTTCATTTAAACCTGGAAAAACCAAGAAATAAAAATGTCACGTACAGTAATGAGAGAGTTTTTAGGAAAACCTGTAAGTAGAAAAGAGGAATCCTCATGAAATATTTCATTTCGCTGTTCACGTGTCAGCAATCAGACCTGCCTGCTGCCGTCCCTGAGCAAGCTCTGCATTTTCAATCACCTACATTCTTTCTTTCAATTCCCTTCAAGTGAACGTCCTGGCATTAGATGAACTTCCGAAGTGTTCTCTAGCTGTCTTCTCAGCGACTGAATGAGTTCTTAATCATTTATCAAATGATCAAGAACTTCACTTTGAAGTTCTTGATCATTTGATAAATAATTGGTTCAAGTTTGGCCTTGTTATCAGCAATATTCCTCCCGTGAAGCCTTTTTAATTCAAAGTGATGATGGTAACCATGGCTGACAAAGAACAACATGATTTCAGGCACCACATCTTCTAGAACAACCGTTCTGTTCTTCTAATATCAATCAGATTGACAATGATATCAGCTGCCCTTTTCCTGGAGCATCCATAAAATCATTCAACTATGAAGCATGACATTTTGTTCATTAGCTTTTTAATAACTCCAGTAAGCCGTCTAGGTTGTCTGTCCTAATCATAATTAGGAATAACATTGGCTGATGTTAAATAAAATTGAGCTACAAGAGAGCAAATGAGAACGAATAGAAGTGAACTTACTCTTCAGCTGGCTCAGGAGCAGCAGCAGCGGCAGCGGCTCCGTCCCCAGGAGGCGGCTGCAGCGTAGGAACGGCATTTGAAGATTTGGCTGGAGTCGATGTTGGAGACACGTTGTTTGTTGGAGACCCCTGAATAATATGTAGGGAAAGAAAAACCTTCAAGTTGGTGCGTCTGATTGAAAGCGCAAAACAAAAAATATGAAGGATTGATTTAAATGAATCTCTCACCTTTGTTGGAGACCTGAAAGTGAGAAAGAAAGAGCAATTGTGAGAAGTTTGCTTAATCGAAAAAGTTCTACTTGAAACAAACAGAGAGGGATGGAGTTTTTTTTCTCTCGGGAAATCAATAATAATACCAAAATGTGATCCTATGAAGAGTTTATTTCCAAAGTGAAAAGCTGTGTCTTGAATGCAACTTTAACAACAAATATGGTCAAAGTGTTTTTTATTTTTCCCTTTTAGCCAAATTCACTTTGGAAAAACATGCTCTTCACACATCGATTCACATTTCATATGGAAGTACAGGTGGCTTACAACTTATACAATTTATTTAAACATGTGTCTTCCTCAAGACACATGTCTTATTTAAACATTTGCGATCTTTCCTTAAAAATCGAACATATAGTCACAGCACCAGGACACACATTTCCACATGTGAAGTAAGTTGTGGGAATTTAGCTATTAAAATTAAAAACTTAAAAGTAAAACAAAAAAATCTATCTAATGTCAGAATTTTCGAGAAAGCTTTTCAAACACTAAAAACAAACAAAAAAGACTTGATTGGAAACAGCTTATACTTTTTCTATAAATTACTGTTTTTGTCTTTGTTAATTCTTGGTGTTTCCTGGCTAAAGAAGATAAAAAAGCTTAAGTTGCAGCAGGGACTAATAAGACATTGTACAGCAACATAATTCACATGTGAACATATACCTCTTTGGTGGGTTGAAAACAGTAAATACATGTAGATAGTCTTTAAGGAGCTGTTAAGCTTCAGACAAAACAACATGTGCTCACCCTTCACTGGTGTTCCCAAATCAACACAAAAGAGAACAAAAAAGAACAGAAGTTAAAGGAAGCAAAATAAATCTTCCTTTTATTACACTGGTGTCAATTCTAGCTTCTTCCACCTTCAATCAACTAACATTCCCAATCACTGGTCTAACTACTAAATTATATCCAGATCTCACTGTTTCTTCTGTGTTTTCAATGTTTATCTGCTTTAGTTGCTTTAGTCAGGATTTGAAAAAATGGAGTCCAATTATGGCAAAGAAACAAAAAGTAGGGGGAAGTTTCAAAGACATGAACCCCAATATCTTTGGATTTTGAGAGCGATAAGTTCTTCCGATCAAGACGTTTGTTTAGCGATGCCTTACCCTTTCTTTCCACCTTTTACGTCCTCCAGACCGTTCATGTGTGTTTCCAGAGACTCCAGGATACTGCTGGGAGCCTGACAAAAGAAATCAAAACTGGAGTTACTGATGGGTGCCCCTTTATAACGAACTACTGAAGAGCATCCACTAGTGTATGAAACACAAAGAAAGCGGCAGAGTTCCTGCAAGGTCTCACTGCAACACATGCATTTATATGAACGTGTAAAGCATTTGTGAAGTCAAATCAAATTAGGATCGACATGCTGACACTTCATCCTGTAGTTAAACAGGCACTCAGCCAGGGCACCCCTTTGTTTCTGTGGTTACCGGGTCCTCAAGGGGTGTAAAGGGGCAGTCTTCGTCATCTGAATCAGCTAGATCCACCACCACCCCTGGGTGGAGACACTGGGTGGGGAGATATTGGGGTGAGGTACAGGCGTCTGGTTGTGTTTGTGTAAGGGTGTAAATCAGGAATGAGGGCATTCATGTGCACAAGGTCCTTCATTGTCATCCTTCCAAGCAGTAAAGCAATAAATTACCCAAAAAGCATGACTTTTTATAAAAAAATAACTCACATAGTTGATGTCAGGAATGTCATTTTTGTCCACTCCGACTGTCTGTGAAAGCAAAGACATAATAAGATCCAAAAGCCCAAATTAATGTCAGTATAACAGTGATGATGTAGAGGATAGTTTGAACTCACCTCAGCCAACTTCATGAACTCCCCAATTTTCGTCACCCTGGTCAGGAACCTCTTATAAATCTCCAAGGCCTCCTTACAATCACTTTTTTTCATCTTGAAGAACTTTTCTGGAACCAAAGGCGAGCGTCACAAATTCATTTAGAAATGTTCTCACTAAACAATGTCTTCATTATTCATTCAATACTGACCTAACAGGTTGATGATTCCATCGTTATAGGATGCAAACAGCTTCACCAGATCTTTGAAGAGAAGCATGAAGGCAGCATTGATGATCCCATTGTTCAGCTCCTTCGGATGAACCTGAAACGAGGCAAGTCCAGATCAATAAAATCAAAACTTTGTAGAACTTACAGCAAGTTTGACTATCAAAATATAAATACACACGTCAAACTCCAAGAGTGTGTCGATCTGAGTCTGCAGAACAGGCATGCCTTTCAGCAGCTTCTCGGTGGTCATGGTTCTCATCACTCCCTCAGCACTGAGAAGACACAGCAAACACTATTTCACATAAAGCAGAGTTGTGCTGGAAACTTTTAATAATAAGCACCACTTCAGTAAATAAAAAACTTTGAATACCACAATACTCAAAGAAATGCCAAACAAGTAATACATGCAACTTTTTATTTCTTTGTAAAGACACATAACAGTAAAAAAAAAAACATGTTTTCATTACTTAACTCTCACTTAGAATCTAAATCCCCAAGTTCCAAGCTGAGCAAATAAACAGTAAGCACCCCAAAATCAGAATCCCAAGTCAGAGAGGGCTATCCCTAGCACCTACCTCAAAATCCAATATGGCTACCCTATATTGAGAAACAGCCTAGATAATAAAGTAGAACCTCAGTACTAGATGCTAAGCTGTACCACTGTTGTTTTAACTGAAATGATTACAGAACTGGGGGATGTCATCTGTTGTGGAGATGACATCCCCCAGTTTGAGGTTTTGCTTCAACATACCCTTTCTTCACCCTGGTGAAGTCAAAAGCCATTTGGCGGTAGGCGAAGGCTTTCTCATTCAGGTATCGTGCATACCGCCTGATGAATGTAGACATGTCATAGCCTACACAGATATGCAAATGAGAAAGAACAGAAAAGGCTTTTTTGAGAAAACATCTTTTTTGATTCTTTGTAAAGAAAAAAAAATTGCTCGTCATTAACTTTTCTGCTAAACAAATAGACATTCCTTATCCCAAAAGAATCCATCTTAAATAGGACTTAACTCAAAACCATAAAATTCTACTTCTTAGTTTTAAAAATCATAAGCCTTAGAAAATAAGCTTGAAAAAAATTAACCATTTTGATTAAAAGGGAGTAAGATTTTATAATGACATAAATATAATTTCAATTTGATGTTTTATTTAAATGTAATCAGATTGATGATTTGCATACATCCTAAAACAAAAAAAATCTGTCCATCCGAAAAACAACAGAAACAACTAGCTCTCTTGTTGACACCAAAGTTTTTAATGTGATACTTAATATAGCTTCCCTATGTTTTTACATATCTTGAGCTTCCTGTTAGCATATTTTCGTGTCAATGGTTTGCAAAACAAATAAGGTGTGAAGATGTGGATTTCTGTGTTAGCCCCCGTGTCTACGGAAAGTTGTTCTTGAAATTTATTGGCATTTGGCAAGAAAAGGTAGGTGAGCATTACTGCCACCAACTGGTAAGGAGTTTGTCTCATTCCCCTGATTATCTCCTGTTGTGTTTATAGTCACCTGTGTCTGTGTTCCCGTCGGATCCTTATCTTAGCTGTCGTATGTTGTGTTGTTGTCTTGTAAGGTTTTCCAGTTGCTATCAGTGTTTGAGCTCCTAGCCTTTTGCTCACCTGTGCTGCCTGGATTTTTGTACTCACTTGAGATATTCATTCAATCATCAAACTCAGTTGCTGCCTCACCTCTCTGCGTTTAGTTCCGCACCACAACTACCACAAATCACGACGAAGGGCCTATTTTATTATTTTGTTATTATAACAAATCAGAGGTTGTTCTCTCAATCTGCATGATTTCCAACCATTTCTGTGATTTCACGATGGAAAAAAGAATGAGTTGGCTTCCTCCCTTCTTCTGTGTCATGTGACCTGTGCTCATGAAGCTGTCTGTGTGGGTGAGAGTTGAAATACTAATTACTGTATTTTACAACACTTAGAGCAAATACTATGTTATTATTAAATGTGTTTACAAATCAAATTACGGTACATTGAAAGCAAACGGTCCTTGCCCTCCAATAAAATTATTCACATGAAAACATTGTTAGCAGAGAAAGCTGTGAGCTGAAGTTCTGAAGAATAGTAGCTGCATGTGTGGAGACAGATCTAAAAAAACAAACAAAAAACAGCTATATGCATTTTGATGCATTATCAGAAAATTTAAGTAACTTTTTAAACCTGCTTAACCTCTTCTTGAAGTACAATATTGAGGACTGTTCTTGCAGAAACTCCAATCAGGACAAACTTTTGAAGGATTTCGGGCCTGAGCTTTGATAACAGCAAGCATTTCATCTTAAATGACCAAATTGGCATTGTCGAGAAAACGTCTTGGACATCCCAAGTGAATAATAATCTCAGTTACACGCTTCTATTTAAGTGTTCCGGCCTTATTTCAGATGCCCTCTTTCCGCTAACCTGAAAAAAATCTTCATAAGGGAAAACTGAAAAAATACTCAGCATTTTTTAGAATACAGTTTATGTATGCTTTGTGGTTTTGAAGTTTATTGGTCTTACCATGAGAGCCAGTTTTGTCAATGAAATTACTGAGGTTGAACAAGGAGGTCCTGGAAGCCAAATACTGAATGAACCTCTGAAAAAAACATAAACAGCAAAATACATGTCATATTACAATCGAGCATCCATACATTAATTTCTTAAATGTTCACAAAACTTTACCTTTGCAATACTTTTTTTTATATATCTCAAAAGCTTTTTGTGTAATGAGATCATGCACTATTAAAATGTCACAATATTTCTTATGAAATTTGTATCATAAAAGTCTATTTTATTATTGTCACAGTGTGATTTCTCCTGTTCCTCTATGTCTCGAATGTGAAAGTAGTGTAGGCCTGGAAGCTTTAAGCGCGACATTATGTTGTATCGACGTTTGAGACTCTGATTTTGACGTAAAAAAGGAAACAGTTTATTTGTTTATCTGGAAGTAGTTTTGCAAGCTTAAAGAAATGGTGACAGATTTGTAAGCATTTTGAAGATAATGCCAACTGGTGAGTTATTAACCTCTACTGTTGCTAAAGTTAGCATCTGCTTCAAACCTTCCTATTGGTGCTAAAACAGTCTGGCCTGCTATTCATTATCAGTTAGTCTTTAGCTTAATCAAACTAGAATTTGAAATCTATGGAGTCATATCGGGTAAAACCCATTGTTTTCACAAAATATTGCTACCACCTCCTGCTGTTTATGTTCTGTATCATCTCATCTCATTATCTGGCTGTAATGTTACACCTTCTTATGAGATACAAGTAGCCCACATCCACAGCTCCAGATGTGCTCGAAATGACACCCACTAACCTCGTTGCCATGGACGCATATGTGATGAGTGGTGGCTAGAGCCTTGAAGACGACCACCCAGCTGGCGTTGGTGGATCGCTCAAACAGCGTGTCAGCCATCTGAGGGATGTTTACATTGGTGGTGTTGGTGGCCGACACTAGGTCTGAAACACAACCGCAAGGATAAAAAGGTGAGTTATTTTTTTCTTAAAAAACATAATTAAAAAGAAAAACACAAAATTCCCATTTTCTGCCTTTTAGCCTCAGTTTTTTTCATGGCATTAAGCATAAGAGTACAGGTATATAGCCTAAAACAAATGCCTACACAACTTATTCTGTGATTAAAGTGCTTTAGTTATTAAACTTTAATTAATGTTCTTCACTGCACAGCCTCTCTGGACACTCAAGAGAGCTTTAAGCCTGGAGGAAGACCTGATGAGCAAAGAGGTAGCATGTGGCCAGATTCTCACATGTATACAGAAGCAAACACAATGACACCGAAGAGGAAAAAAAGAAATGCTGTGTCATGTCCTTTGCCTCTGGTTGTCACATCAGACTCTAGATCAAAGTAGCCGATGTGAAGGGGCTGGATCACTGAATGAATACCTAATTAGATAGAAAATGTCGAGGAGCAACATAAAGTGTAGACATGTATCTGTGGTTAGAATAAACAAGTCATACAGACCAGAATCCAGGAAAAATGGATGAAAAAGTTGCAATGCATAAATACCTCTGACATGTATGCATATTAAGTATGAAAAGCTCTCCATGGAAAAATTTGCCGCAATTTAAAAAAAAAAAGGATAAATAACTTTTTTAGTAATATTTCTATTTAATCACAGCTGTAATAAATAGATGGAATGTATATATTTCTTCATTTTATGATGAAGCTAATTTGTTAATAAATACAAAACCTAAAAGCCTCAAAGCTTATGTTGGTCAAGTTTTCTTTTTTTAATGTACATACAATTATTTCAGAATTAATCAATTTTAACTTTCCTGGGCTAAATAGTGACAAATTTATGATGTGCATAAATGTGTCACCGTTTATGCACATCACCATGTTAACAGAAACCATGTCTACTTGCTTTGATGTGAAAGGCTGACATCAAATAAATTCCTGATTCGCTTCAAAACTATGATATGTAAATGGTTCATCAATTAATTAAAATAAAATGTTAAAAATCTTAAATATCAAAATAGATATATTATTGAATTATTGTACGCTGTTCTTCAGTAAAGACACCATGAAGTAATTCAATACAAAAATTGAAAAATAATACATTGACGTCAGTTTTACATGAAGTTATTCAATTATATTTGGTTAAGTAGCATTGATCATTTCATTTTCTTTATTTTTTACATGAATTTATTTATTTTAGTTCTTCAATGAATTTTATTTTAATCATAACAGGTCTAAGTAATTTTCTGATGATGCATATTACATTCCTGGTACGCATTATGAACTGATTTTGTTTTCTGTGTCTGGTGACATGGGGGTGGGGTTCAAAACATTCCCTGCAGAATCAGTGATTAGTAATAATCTGTTTGCATTCAACCCTTGAAAGCCAGCCCCTCCTCCTCTACAACCTGCTGGCACATATTGACCCCAAACAGCTTCAATGCTCTAACTCCTCTTAGCCCATTTCTCACACTTGTTGCCTAGCTATTTTTTTTGCCATATAAGTCCTGTTGTCCTTCACTTATATCATTGGAGTATTTTTATTCTGGCATACTTTTGAGTGAAAGGTGTTCAAGTATTTCAGACCTAATAAGTGAAACAACCTTCCTCTCCTTCCATTAGTGGTGACGTCTGTCAATATCTGCAGATTTGCTCTCTGTCTGAGTATGCGTAGTGTTAACTTGCCTTTTTAGAGATCAATACAAGAAGTACATTAACAATATCTAGCTTATCTAAAATGTATTATTTGAGATAAGCTTCTGCTTTCATTTGTCTGCTTGATTTTTTTTTTCTCTGAATGAAACTGTCTACGTATAATCTGAAACCTCACCATAACATTTGGCAAAACAAAAATAAAGTATTATTTACAGCACCTACCTTCAAAAGTGTCAATGGATAGTTAATCATCAGTGTGTAACATATTGAGAGAACATTGCATGATCCAAATAGTCTTGATTTCATCTTCAATATTCAGACCAGAATTTGCCATAAACAACAAGAAAGTCTGGGTCTTTCCTTCTTTGCATCAACTGTTCAGTTTGCTGGTGGTGTTGTGGTTTGGGAGAAATGTTCTTGCTACATTTTATGTCCCTTAGTTCCAATTCTATTGTTGCTGATCCTGCACTTAAGACTGCAGTGTATTCAAGCTGGCAGCCTCAGTACTTTGCATTATAATACTTTGATTATTTATGAGTGTTCATGCTGTTCTCTGCTACCATTCTGTGGTCGCTTTTACCATAGAGATACTGCCAAACATCAGACAGTCCTCTCTCTTCTGCATTATTTCGCCATTCATCATCTACTTCAGCTTCACTGAGGTCTTGGTTGGCAGCTCAGTGGCTCTCAAGGGGGATTTACCGGAGATGCAGACGAGGTAAACAGATGGCATCCTCGTAAAGCTTCAGCAAAAGGGTTCTTCCCACACCTTTTCCTTCAAGATACCTGGCTAATGTCTGCTCCCTGGCTGACAAGAAGGATGAGTTCTACTTCATTCTTTACTCTAAAAACTTGGACTTTCAAAACTTGGTGCAGTGTGCGCACACTACAGAACCAGATGTGGGACTTTCAGCTGTCTTGAAAAATGGAGGTGGTAGGATTTGCTTTTAAATGAAACTTGTGTACAGATGTCACAGATGACATCACCTGAGGTAATTATTTTATGCACTGCAAACCTTTTAATGTCCTTGTTTGTTCTGATCTTTGTTTACATCCCACTACAAGTCTGCACATCAGAAGCTGGAAAAGCAGCTTATTGAGGTGATAACAGACATGAGAAACCACCTCTAAACTCTCTCCTCATTGTTCTTGTGGCTCTTAATGGCAAAAATATCTCCAATGAATTTTCAAACTACAGAGAACATGTTATTTATTCCACCAGAGACTCAAGCATACTGTAACAACATTACACAGCTTTAAACAATGCATAAAGGGCTGCCACCGGGGATGCTTTGGGACTTTCTAATCGCTGTTTGCTTCATCTCTTTCCAACATTTAGGCACAAACTTCTCACTGTGGTTCAGAATTTACAAAGAGAATGGAGCAGTCAAAGTACATCTTGCAACAGGCCTTCTTTGACGGCACAGGTTGGAGTGCTTTTTAAGTGTCAGCCACTGACCTCAACCAACTTTCTGAAACAGTCACTTCCTTCATGAGAACATGTGAGAACATACATATTTAGTAAATTATTTTGTAGTTCTGTGCTGTCATCGAGGAGGCCAGATGTGTGACAACATCATCCGGGTTAAATTTGAAGTCATTTTATTTTTAAATCATATACATTCATTTAGGTATTCATTTAAAATGTCATGGTTTCTGGGCATCATGAAATAATAATACTGTGGTCCATTAAAAAAGAAATCTTACTCTTTCGTCCACTTCATATCAGCTATACTGATATTAGATACGTTAACTATAGTGTTAGCCTCCTCCACTAACTTTGATGGGTAATGGTGAAAACTAAAATCATAATCTGCACCAGCACATGTTCAGCATGACAATCATTTCAGCATGAAATGGACCAAACAATACAAGAAGAAAAAAATCTAAATCAAAAGGAATGTGAATATTTGATCTGGCTTTATTTTGATGCTCACTGATCTTCTTCTGATCTTTGGGGAACTAATTAGACTCCAATACCTCTGAACATTTTGACCAGATGGCAATGCTCCTAATCAAGCATGATGTTTCATGTTGGGATGCAGACAGCAGCAATGTCAGATCTTTTTTTTTTTTTTTTTTGCAAGGTTTCTCTACCAACACTGTTGCATTCTTTAGTAATTCCCTGTTTTTTTACATCATTCACATCCTTCAGTGTTTGATTTCTGTCTCTATCCTCTAACCAGTTTTGTGGCTTTTTTCTAATATACACTCCCAGACATGGTCTACATTGGTGAAATGTTATGTAACATTACATTGTCAGTCACACAGTATAAGTCTAGTATCTCTGCAAGCACTGTGAATCCAGGATCACACAGCCATTTTATGGAATATGCAACTCCTCCTCACTGTGACGATGAATCTGCTTTCATATCCGCTAACAGGTGAGAAACGTGTTGCCTGATTTGCAATATCACACACACTAATCCATGCTTGCTGTTGTGGTGTCATCACCTGCAGCAAACACACACTGGCACAAAACCGGTGTGTGTGTGTACACATGCGTAATGAGGATTGGCAGAGCTCTATAAAGGCTCTTACGGTAATCCACAGCCCACAGAAGGGTTCTAAGAATGAACTGTGAGGCCTCACACTGGGAAAGTCTGTGTCTGAGACTGGCTGCGATTATTTTGCGGTATTTTACACAACAAATCATTCCAGTTGTAGCCAGAAAGTTCCAGAAAATAAATAACTCCTAATGTTGATGCTGAGCTGGTCCAAAGTATAAGCAAACTGCAGCTGCTTAGCTTCCTCAAACCAGGACTGTCAAAGAAATGATGTTTACAAATGTACATTCTTTAGGTGTGATAATCAGGTGTCAGGTTATTTTTGTAGCTATGCAAAACGAAACTTTTCATTCTTGATATTCAAAATTGTCCACCTAAATTCCACACTAAACTGTGGATATAAGGGCTAACTACTAAAAACTATCTGAAAGTGAAATAAAATAACAGACTTTCTCTGAAATTATCTAGGTAATATTTTGAAAGAGACAAATGGAAATCAATTCAAATTGAAAAAGGTGTTCAATAATTTCACCTTAAACCCAGTCATCATAAACCTATTAGCTCTGTAAGTCTTCAACAGTATTCTTGCAAGGACTCACTAAAGAATATATAAGCAGTTTCAATGATTACGTACTTATTGTTGCCACTTGAAAACAAGTCATTTTTTGGCTACTTTAACAGATTTAAAGGCACGTTTATCAAACATATGAAACAGCAAATAAAAAGTCAACTGAGTCTAACGTGACAGCTGGGGGGTTGAAATAAATGTTTTCACAAGAATTTATTTTGTCTTTGCGCCACAGCTAATCCCAGGAAAACACTCAGCTCTGGACAAACTTTCAACAAGCTAAATGTCATGTAACATTATTACTTCACATTGATTTCCATTCAGCATTTAAACTGTTAGCAGTCCAACATTAGTCTCCTTCAACAAAGCAAGTGGGCTGAAATTTAATGCATTATGTCATATTTACTGTTCAATTTAGACTATTAAGTGGGCACCACGGCTTGAAGTCAGAATTGTTGACATTACTGCTGAATGATGAGTTTTATGTTTTTAGTCTTGTTTGTGGAGACATCATTTCTGGAATTACACATACCCAATACTTTGGTGTGACAAAATAGATGATTTGTGTAATTCAGTGGAGTGTCTCTCACATCTTAATATAGTTTCGTAATGAAGTCATTGTTTAAAACATTGCAAAGAGATTTGATTTTCTTTCGACAAAATCCTTTGGCTCTTCTGCTCCCTTGATATCTTTAAACCACAGATCTGAATGTACCTGTCCAATGTGAAACTCCTTAATCACTCTACTACTTTGATTATTATATTTTTGTGATGTTTAAATCACTTGTTTTCTGTGCTACAAATCTGAATATTTAGTAATACTTACATTAAAGCAGATTTGTATGTGTGGGTGTGTGTGTGTCTGGATCAAAGCCCAATACCATCTGTGAGAGAGTTCTGCCTTTGTCATCATCATGACACACCCTGAAACTTTCAATCAGTTGCCATGGTAGCCACAGTCTCTAGCATGTCCACTCCAAGGGCTGTAGAGCATATCAGAAAGCAACAATGCCATTTGACTTCATTCTGCACTGGAAATAGAACACTATGAATGAGGGTCAGCTAAAGTGGTTTGAATCTGTATGAGTTATTTCAATGCAGTTTTCTGCTTCTTTGAAGCTCCCTTTTGTTCCCACGGGACTCTTTTTTTCTGTGCTTTGAGATGAGTGTGTTAACCCTGGCCAAAAATTGCAATGAAGAGCACAGCGACCTACATTCAAGATTGCTCAACTGCACTAAAATCCATTTAAAATAAGCTAAATGCTTGAAAATACAACAAAAAAACATAACATTTGTGCTTCGCATGGAGTTAAATCAGACATCATATGCAAGAGATGGAGAGTAAAACAGATGTGTTAGCAGACAGCTCAGTAAACTGCTAAAATGACAAAGTCTGCACTGGAGAACAGCTATAGCGGGAGAAGAAAATGTAAGAGCACACACAGTGACAGAACAAGGAAGGAGGAAGCGCTGGTCTCTGGTGCCTTCTAGCTTTGGCCTCGCCACCTTTGGCTCCGTAAATAATGCAGAGCAGTCATTGGCTCATTATTAAATTATTCAGCAGGAGAGCGGATCAGAAGATATAAGGCCCCAGAATGAGGCGAAAAACCAGGGGCTGTCTGGCGTTGACAAGGTACAGAGAAAAACGTAGAGGGACACGAAGATGAGAAGATCATAAGTCATCTGTTCTTAGTGCCACAGCACAGCTTTAGTTTGAGTCACGATGGTGGCTAAATGATGACTTGTCTAAAGATGGTCCCTACTCTCAAACCAATATGTGTCAATAAAACCGTGACTGTGATTTTTTTTAAATTAATTATCAGCTATATTTCTATACTGACCAAACTAACTGAGAAACTAACAGGTGAATTGTTTGGACAGCCTCTAACCAGTAGTGGCTGATTGCTGGTATTGGTTTCAAAACAACTAAAATCCGAGTTTCCTCGTTGTGTGGTACATCGAATCATACAGCATTCCCCTGCCCTAGTCAGCTGACTAAATGATGCTACTACACTTTCCCCAGACAAATATACATTTGGCTATTTGGAAACAGGTGGAGAAAACCATAATGCAGAAACAAAAGGAGCACCACCAATAACTTTGATTGAGATTAACTAAAGTTGACAAGCTAGAAGCAGCCAGTTGCGCAACCGACTGAAGGTTTGGCCAGCTGATATAGCTCGATCACCATAACATAAAATAAAAAGAAAAAATGTATTCCCTAGAAAAGCTTTATTGAAAGATGCTGTTTCTTGATAGGTTCTGTTTCCATAAGCTAAAATGTTAAAAGTTGTAGTTAAAAAAATTAAAGATGGGGAAGATGGAGGTTTTTCTCCAATCCCATCCTCAAAATGCAATATGCCTCACTTAGTATACTACCTACAGTAGAAAAAATAAAAATAGTGTATCTGCTCTTCAGATTGCTTTTAGTTCATGTGATCAAAAATAAATATAAAGATGTATTTAAAGAACATATTGCAATAGTGTTTGAAAGAACACAACATGTAGAAAAGCATTGATATTTGCTGGTGTTGCCAACAAACCTTAGCCCGGTCACTATCGCTAAGGAAAACCCTCTGTGTTTTTATCTTAGAGCTGGAACATGGTTAAACTGGGTCGAGTGTCATTCCCAGATCCAAGCTCTAACTTCAGAGGTAAATGGAGCACAGAAACACCTGTTCCTGCTTCACTGTTGTCTGCTTCAGTTTATAATAGAAGTCTTGAAATTTCTTCTACTTCTCTTTCTCTTATTTTAGCAATATGGATAATTGTTACTTTTCTGTTTTTAAGAAAACCTGTTAATTCATGGAACAAAAAAAAAAAAAAAAAAAGAAAATCCTGATTTCTCCTCTAAGTATTATGATACTGTGTTCTACAAGTCTGTTTTAAAAGTGTGAAGTGCTTTGAATTATTGCACCCAAAAAAAAATAAATGTGAATTTCATTGAACTTGTCAGTCTATCTTAAAATAGAACCTGCTCCCACCACATTAGACACTTCAGACAGGCACAAATGGTCACCAAAGGGGTCATTGCCATGGCTGCATCATTTTTCTTATGGCACCACACCCAATTAAGATGAAGGAACCAGAAAATAACTGTTCATAATGGCGGTGATGGCATGTGGTCTGGGACTGTGTGAAAGGCGGCGTGGAGCCTATTGGCTGAAAGGAAATGTGAGAAATAGAAAAGGGGGCTTGAGAGAGAGAGAAAAAAAAAGGACTGCACTTACATTCCAGGTGCTTCTTCTTGGGCGCCATCACTTCGTGAGTGGTGGCTTTGCAGACAGCCCGGGCCATATCCGATCCCGTTAGCTGGTACTGCGCAGCGGCAATGCGATCCGTGAGCGTCTGCCCCGACATTTTCCCTCTCCGCTCAATCAACCACCGCAGAAACTAATTTCTCCCCGAGGGATGGCGTGGAGTTAAAAAAAAAAAAAAATGTGAGCAATATAAGCAATCTTCACCAGTTCTCCACTTCTGTTCTCCGAGGTGGGATCCAGTGCTTTCCAGGCCTATGACCTTCTGTGTGGGCGGAAAATAAAAAAACACACACACATAAAACGATATTAAACAGCAGATGATCTATATATGTGCGCTAAAAATCAGTAGGTCGCGTCGCTAAAAACGTGCGCTATGACATTAGACTCACACAAGGTTGTGTTTCCCCCACAGCTCGTCCCCCGTTTTGAGGTTCGACCGCTCAGTTCAGCACCTTGGACAGCTAAAGCCACTCGGTTATGTAACGCTCAACTGGGACTGAAAGCTCGTTTCTCAGCCTGCAGCAGTTATTTAAAAATAACAAATAGAAAAAAAAATTGGAGCTGCAGACAGATGCCGTGTAAGCGAGGCCTCTCGGATCGTGCAAAAACACATCCGAGTTTGTAAAAATGCAAAACGCAAATCAGCACCCCATGAGTCGCAGTTCTTCCCGCATCGGTGCGTCAGGATAAAAACGCTTTCATATTAAACGCACACCGCCTGTCGATCTGCTCAGAAACCTCCGCCTCCGGTGCTCCTTACACCGATAGAAAATTTGCGCACAGCTCCGGGTGGCTTCGCTAACGCTGCGCAGCGCAAGATGCCACGAACAGGAAAAGGGGCGAAGAGGAATTTCCTCTTTTCCCCTCCCTCCCTTGTCTCGTTTGTTTATTTAATCGGCCGGTCTGCCTCTCCATCAAGTCGCTCCTCCCTCAGCTAGATCCTTGACGCGTTTTTTTTGCGGCAGTCGTCGCATCCCCAGGTAGATATTTTAAAGGGGTTTACACATCAGCTCTGCTTTAAAACCGTGACACGTTTTGCATCACACAAGTTCTTCACATAAATGAAGTACAAATCTCGCTACAAAAACTCTAATGAACAGTAAAAGTTTTGTAAAGCCTCTTTAAAAATGGGGACATTTTAGTGAAGCTTCTATTTTATTAGTTGTAGCATAGTGTGAATATTTTTTTATCTATTACGGCTAGACGTGTTAGGTTTGTCAATTTCTTTTGGCAAGATTTTTTTTTCTTTATTTTATTTTATTTTTATTTTATTTTATTGAGAACAAGATTAGAATCAAAGTTGAATGACAGAAATAGTAACGTTTGTTTGTTCTATGTCTGTATCTTTGTCTGAAATAAACAGAAGAAAACTAATTGGAATTAAACAAAAAACAGTTAATTCATTGGAAATTGGTAGTAAAAACCGTTTGTAAAAAACTATTTACAAACTAACTGTCTGTCTGTCTGTCTGTCTGTCTGTCTATTCCACTTGCCCTGACCAATATGGCAGCCTTCTAAGCGGAAGCGCTTAAGGCGGGATTTCCGGAGATGAACCGTGAACTGCGGCCACGTTGTCACGCTGAGAAGGCGGAACCAGAGGAACCAGGAAGTTTTCCATTGACTACTTACACGGTTGTAATGCATCTCTGAAGACCACAGACAGCGAGTAAGTGAATAAATAACAACTTACTGCGGAAATTTTGATCCCGTCTGGGAACTGTATTTTTTTTTAACTTACGTTAAGAGTTTATCTAAAAACATTACGTTAGTTTACTAGCGAGAAGCTCCTAGTGCAGCATCTGGGTGTGTATATACTTTGCCCTGTCATATAGCTTGAGGGGAGAAGTCACTCTGCTGCTTTGAGGGGCTGATTTAAGTCATTTTCCCCCCTCTGAGTATGCAACATTCCCACTTCAAATCTTTACTTACAATATTTAATTTGTTAAATTCCATTTTCATCTCAAATACAGTTGATTGAATTAAACCCAGCAGAAAATACTAGTGGTTTTTTTTATTTTTTATTGTGAATTAATATTTTATTCATTATCAGCTTTAAAAATAGTTTCCGTTTTGTAAGTGGTCAGGTAATTTGGTTTTAGTTTCATTAGACACATCCAAATTAAATAGTTTTCTCTGTAAGTTACTAAACTAAGTTCTTTAATCTGTTTGTTTACAGCTTTTAAGAGATGACCCATTTTGAAGAAGTCAGCAAGCAGTCTCGTCTGCACCCTAAACCAGCAGGGTTGGTTTTGCAGTATGGCACAGCTGGCTTTAGAACCAGTGCCAATAAGTTGGACCACATCATGTTCAGGATGGGTTTGCTGGCCACACTCCGCTCCAAGAAGACCAAAGCCACCATTGGAGTCATGGTGACGGCGTCGCACAACCCAGAGGTCAGCCATTGAATCAGAAAGAGTTCTTAATGTTCTTCTTTACACTACCTTTACAGTTGCATTGTGCTTGTAGGAGGACAATGGTGTGAAGCTTATTGACCCGATGGGAGAGATGTTGACGTCGTCATGGGAAGACTATGCCACCCAGCTGGCCAACACAGAGCAGGACGAGTTACTCACGACTCTGAGGGATATCATAGAGAAGGAGGCCATCGATATGAGCCAGGAGGCCAACGTATTTGTGGGAAAAGATACCAGGTATGATCAAAAAGGCTATAGATGGAAAAGAAAAAATGAATCCAGCACATTCATGTCTATGTGAATGTTTTCTCTGACTGTAGGAGCAGCAGTGCTAGCCTTTCCCAGGCAGTCCTGGATGGAGTCAAAGCCCTTGGTGGTCACAGCAAAGGTATCGGGCAGATATCTGTTTCTGCTGTTTTCACATCTTATGTTTATTTGCCTTCTCACGCTCTCTGTCTGTCCTGTCAGACTTCGGTTTGGTGACCACCCCGCAGCTGCATTACATGGTTTGCTGTCAGAACACACAGGGGAAATACGGGGAGGCAACAGTGGAGGGATACTACCGCAAACTCAGCCACGCTTTCTCTCAACTCGCCAAGAATGTAAGGATTGTTCTGGGTGTGTTTCCCACGTCCAATGTTGTTTGTAAAACATTTTTATTTTAATTTTCTGCCAGGCATCTAATCGTACGGATGACCAGAAGCACCTTAGTGTTGATGGTGCTAATGGCATTGGGGCCATAAAGGTACGAGAGATGGAGAGTCACTTGAAAAAACACATGCAGCTTTCCATCTTTAATGATGGCAGCAGAGGAAAGCTGAACCACCAATGCGGAGCCGACTTTGTCAAAGTGCAGCAGAAACCCCCAACAGGTACAGCCTCAGGATACACACCTTAAAGCAAAAGCTAATCTGCACCTTTTCATTGCTCTCTGCACACATATTAAACCTCTTGAACATTTGCACATTTTATCATCAACAACCATTAACTTAAATGTATTTAATCCTAGATTATAGACCTACAAAGATAAACACATAATTGTGTAGTGAAATGTAAAGCATTAAGGATTCTCAAAACTTTTTTTAAGATAAAAATGTAGGCATCCCTCATTGCTTTGATGCCACTAAATAAAATCTTATGCAACCAGTTCAAATTGTGATTAACCTTATTATCCCCAAAGATCAATCTGTTTGTAGCCAACAGATTAATCAATGTAAAAAAAAAAAAAAAAATAGAAATATAATCGACACCAGTACAAATATAGGCTTACACTGTTTTTATTGGGCATATAAGATCCATTGTTTGACTTCAGAAACCACTTCATTAGTAAGCAGAGTGTAGATTATTTTTTAAAAATAGGGTAACCAATAGTTGGACACTACACAAATCTGGCTCTTATAAAAGATTGTCAGAAAAAAAAGTGTTATTGAAACAACTGGACATGAAATTCTGTTTATATTGGGATTAAAGCAAAGATGTGAAAGACAATCCTCTGGTGAGGTGGGACCAAAAATGTTCTTTTAGGCCTTCATGTGTTGAAGCAAACTGATATGTCACTTCGTCCTTAGCAACCTGTTATATTAAACCAAATTATAGTGTAGTTGCGAATCCAAAAATTTAGAGACACTCCACATACTTGCACTTCAGCTACTTTGTGTGGGTCAGTCATGTACAATTACAAAAACGCATAAAGGCTTATTTTTGTGAGGCATGTGTAATTGCAACACAACAAATACCACATCTCATATGACTGAGTTCCTTGTTTTTTTTGGGGGGGGGGTTTTAGCCATCAAGATCAACCCTGGAGATCGTTGCTGTTCCTTCGATGGCGATGCAGACCGTATAGTTTATTATTACACCGACTCTCAGGGTGACTTCCACCTCCTTGATGGAGACAAGATAGCTACTCTCATCAGCACCTTTCTGAAAGAGCTCCTTAATGAGGTTTGTTCTCAAAATTGTTTGTGTAAAATAAAAAAAAACAGCAACAACAAAGTCAAACTCTTTCTAAATACCTCTTCGCACACACAGGCTGGTCTTGATCTGAAGATAGCAGTGGTGCAAACTGCTTATGCAAATGGCAGCTCAACTCACTACCTGGAGAACACTATGAAGGTGACAAAATGACATTATTCACAAAGTATTCAAAGAATTCACACAGAAAATTTTATTCAATTTTTTTTTATAT
Organism: Alfaro cultratus; assembly: GCA_903066825.1. Taxonomy (NCBI): domain Eukaryota; kingdom Metazoa; phylum Chordata; class Actinopteri; order Cyprinodontiformes; family Poeciliidae; genus Alfaro; species Alfaro cultratus. Next base: position 40,094 of record CAEFZX010008994.1, read on the forward strand.
ATATTTTTTTTTATATATATCATTTAGGTAATCGTAAAGTGTACTAAGACAGGAGTGAAGCATCTACATCACGCTGCTCAAGAATTTGATATTGGTGTCTACTTTGAGGCAAATGGTCATGGGACAGTAAGTAGAGACACACAGTCAAAGGTTAAATTGTTTTTTTTCTCATGACTCTGCAGTTACAGTCTTGTTAGAAAGAATTTGTCCTTTATGAATTCATTTTATGTTGTCAGGATTTTTTTTTTTTTTTTAAAGTAGTTGGTATCTTGTGTATAAAGCAATCGTCCTGGTCAAGATTGACAAGACAGCTGCTATCGCATTGGTTTTGGATGGATGCTTTTTTAAATTAATTTTTAATTACACCCTGACACTTCTGAATGAAAATATCATTGACCTTTTTTTTTTTAAACTTATTACTACACTTATTATTACTCATTATTTTAACTATCTATCTATCTATCTATCTATCTATCTATCTATCTATCTATCTATCTATCTATCTATCTATCTATCTATCTATCTAGATAGATAGATAGATAGATAGATAGATAGATAGATAGATAGATAGATAGATAGATAGATAGATAGATAGATAGATATAGATTTATTTTTTCTTGTATTATTTCTCTGTTTCTTTTCATCAACTTATTTTATTATTGTTGTGCAGCAGTTTTAAACTTGTTTTTAAAGTGCTATATAAATACATTGACATTTGACATACCTTTTCTCACAGAACTTTAAAATGTATTTTCTTTGGTGTTTGGACCTGAAATGTGTTTCTATTGTGATCAGGTGTTGTTCAGTGATGGAGCTGAAAAGAAAATCCAGCAACTCGCCAATGACACCAGCATCAATGATGAGAGGAAGAAAGCTGCTTTCCTGCTGCAGAATACCATCGACATCATCAACCAGGTACACATACACCACTATACTGAACTGTGATCAAAAAGTATAACAACGACAGAGGATGTCATTTGTAATGCGAGTGTTTTCTTTAGACTGTTGGAGATGCCATTTCTGACATGCTGCTGATTGAAGCCATACTGGCCATTAAAGGGATAACTGTTCAGCAGTGGGACGCCATCTACAGTGACCTGCCGAACAGGCAGCTTAAAGTGAAGGTACACAAACAGAGCATCATGTACTGTTATTATACAGTGCCTTAATTATGTTCCTCAAACATTTTCACAGTTTGACTCACAAGTATGACAGCCTGTAATGTATTTCATGTGGGTTTATCGTGGTACATCAGCGTAAAGTAGCACATAAATCTTTCATACATCTTAAAATAAGTTTTATTATTATATATAACTTTCGTGAAAACAAAAAGAGTCATTTTTCAACATGAAGTAGGCTGACTCATCTGTCTGAAAATGGCTACAAAGCTACTTCTGATGATTTTGGACTACAATAAATCACAGCAAGAGTCATTATCTACAAATGGAGAAAACATGGAACAGACCTACAAAAGCTTTACTCCAGAAGGTCGCAGAAGAGTGTGATGGTGCGAACCTGGATGGAACCATGAGTTCTGCTCTCTACCAGAAAGTACTGAAGCAAAATGTTTGTTAATAAGATTGTGACCTTCCACTTATGCTCACAGCTCTGATAAGAAAACTAAATGTGTCTTTTGGATTGGCCTAGTCAAAGTCCAGACTTAAATTCAGTTCTGATTCCAACCTTGAAAAGGCATTCCATCCTCAGGTTACCTTTATCTGATATTAAGATATAGGTTTGATGCATTTGTGACAGAGAAAAGCAAACATGGGAGAAGGCAAATACTTTTTCAACAAATTTAGAGTCTTGATGTCTTGCTCTTGTTTTCTTTGATGATTTCATAGGAGCATATTAAGCAAAGTTCTGCAGGTAAACTGGTCTGATCTGTGATCAGTTTAGGTCATGCTCTGAATAGCAAATACTCCATTGAGCATTGTTGATCACTTTCTCTCACTTAAAACTTTCCGCACTTTCAGTCGTCCTGTGTTTTACTCTTTTTTTCTTTTTTTTCATGTTTATTTTCTGTAAGGTCTCCGACCGCAGAGTGATAGATACCACCGATGCAGAGAGGCGGGCCGTGACCCCAGCAGGGCTGCAGGAGGCCATCGATGACTTGGTGAAGAAGTATCAAAAGGCCCGCTCCTTTGTGAGGCCCTCTGGCACTGAGGATGTGGTGAGAGTTTATGCAGAGGCAGACACCCAGGTTAGAAACGCCCTCTTATGTATGTTTTTTTTTTTTTTTTTTTTTCTTCGTGTCATTGCGGAGAACTGGAGCATTCTGAATAATCTGGTGATGTTTTTCTGCTTTAGGAGAGCGCGGATGCTCTGGCTCATGAAGTCAGCCTTGCAGTGTATGGCCTGGCAGGGGGAGTCGGCGATGAACCCAAACCTTTGCATTAGAGGCAAACTCACACACTGTCGCCAAATCAACATTTTGAAGGAAATCCTGGTTGATTATAATTTTCTAAATCAGATAAATATATCTGTTTCCTAGGGTGGTGCTATTATGTCGAACTGTTTAACTGCACTTTCTATTCTTTCTTCATAACTGTTAAAAAAATATGCACATCATGGAAAGTATCATGTACTGAGGTAGATTCAAGGTTGCACTACATTGTATATATGAACAGCATGGTTAACCAATCAATTGTTTCAACTTATTTCTAAGGCTTAAACATGTTTGAATCAGGTGTCAAAACAAATAGAAAGTTTACATGTCACTTGAAATTCCACAATTTTTCATAATAAATTAGAAATAATAAGGAAATGCTTTTGTTTGCTGTTTATTTTGTTATCTTCAAAGACAGGTTGAGGAATCATTAGAAGACTAAATAAGCAGAGAAGTGAGGCATAGTTCTAAGCAGACATTAAAGCACCTGGAGTCAGTATGTTATTAAAAAGGTCCGATTTCATACAAAAGTATGGTTTCCTCCTTCTCGTGAAGGAGAGCAGAGATTTCCAGGATTTTCAAAGTGTAATAAAAGCGTGGGGAATATAATTTTGCAGCTTGTGATCAGAACACATCACACAACAAGACGTTTATTCTTCATCTGTGTCCTCAGCAGCTCCAGAAACAGAGATGGTGCACTGTTGTGTTTCGCTCACATAGGCGTCCTCGTCTGTTTTAACTGTTCTGGATAAAAAGTAGAAATGTGAATGAGGCTTTTTTTTCTATTAATTAGTCTATACTCACTGAGGGCCAAAGTCACAGTCTACCTGATGAGGAGAGTCTTCCTCTCAGACTTCTCAGTTGACTGCAGGTTCCCATCACCCGGGTTGTCTATAGAAACAGCAGCTGGAGGTGTTTCTGCGTTGACTGTGCATTTGGGGCCTTCAAGTTTCAAAGACCCTATTACGGGAGTGAGTGATGATAAAAGGTCAGAGGGGCTGCTGTTTGTGAGATGCAGGTGATCAGTCAGAGGCAGCTTCCCAATAATGGTGCTCAGACGGTTGTCTTCTCCCTCTATCAGCTTTCTGTTAAACAGTGCAATCCTGTTAGGAATAGTGATACTCTACAGACATGATGGCAGTCCAGTTTATACAGTATTCTCTGCTGAGATTGAGCTGCCTGTTAAAGCTTTGTTCACCTGTAGGTAGCGATCTCAATCTCCATTGTCATTTTGGCATTTAGAAGGTCCTGATATTCCCTCATCAGTAGAGCAGTCTTCTGCTTGGAGAGCTTCACATCCTGCTTAACTGCCTCAATGCGCTCCTGTTGACATAGAGAGAGAGCTGGACTGGTGTCCTCATATGAACATGATATTTTACCCCAAACATCTCATCTTCAACGACTGACCAGTTTTTATTATTTAATAATATATTTTGTGCAGTAATAATTTAATTAAAACTCAGAAATGGTTTAATTTCTAATCAGTTGTGCAATTGTATTTGACTTCCGACATTTCATTAGTCATTTACCTCCAACTCTTGCTCTAGTTTCTTCTGGTTCTCCTTGGCGTCACAGATGTGCGTCTCCAAATACTCATTCCTTGCCCTTAATGATTCCAAGTCTCGCTCCTTGCTCAGAATCTTAACATGCACAGAGATAAGCATGCAGCATTTAAGTTCACCCAATGTTTACAAATCAGTCACACTTCAAAATCAATACAAGAATTCAAGGCCTGACACTGTCAAGGATTATTTTAAAAGTTACAAGTCATGATAATTTTTCAGCACCTTTGATATAAACAGAGGGTACAACAATAACAAGTAGGTTGGGCATTCCTCATGTTTTTGAGATTTTCTGATACCACCTGTCGGAATAAGAGGTTAATTTGACTAAGCTGATGTTCTGGAAAGAGCCGTGCATACGAACTTGGAGAGAAAGCTGCTCTTGTTTGTAAAAGATCAAATTTGAGGTGTTTATGGGCACTGTAAGATAAATAAAGTAATCATACTCACATCCTTTCTATAAGCAGCAATTTCCTCTCTCAGACTCCGAACGCTTTGAGCGTGCTTGGATGACGCATCGCTCATGTCCTGAAACATTGATCTGTACCAAGCATCCATTTCCTGGTTGAAAACAACCAGTGCTTGGATTAAACTTGCATTTTTGCTTTTGTCCATACACATGTATATTGATGACTGCAAGGCACAAAAAATGATTTTGCTGTTGCATACTACCTGCAGATTCTTAGCAGCAATGTTGTCATATTCAGTCTGAATTTGTGTGAGAGCAGAGGAAAGATCTGGGAGGTCGAAGTTTAAGTCCATCTTTGAGGCCACTGAATAGATCTGCTGCATCAGCTCATCGACTTCCTTTCAATCGATCAGAAACACAAAATAAATCACAGTTTAATCCAGATTATTTTAATAACAATGGTTTAGTTAAGGGGTCTTCTAAAAACTGAAGACTTGAACAATGATGCAAAATGTAGAAATAATTACAAAATTGTGTCTAAGGCAGCTTTTCATAAGTGTTGACATGCAAAATGTGCATAACATTTCCACATAGAATGAATATAATACTTATAAGAAAAAATTATTTTGGTGAAGAATTTTTTTTTGTCAAGAAGTTGGAAAAAAAAAACTTGTTCTTGCCTATTTGCTATGAAAGTTATAAAATAAATGTATGTACCATTGCAGAAAATGTATCAAACGTAACTTTAATCGAAGTTAATGGCTGTGTTTATAGCCATACTCACTTTATCAATCAAAAAAGTCTTAATTTATGTATACCCATCGTCTTCAGTGACCCATTACACCATGAATAACAATATAAAGGGTATGCTAAACGCTTCTCACTCCTACATGCAGTGTTTGTTACCTCCTTCTGAACTCTCTCAAGGAAGGTCAGCTCGGCCTCCAGGTTCTCCAACTGCTTTTCCAGTTTAATTCTAGTTGAAGTGGCTTTGTCCACATCCTGGGATGAACAGACATGTGGTTTGGAAGGTTGGGTGAAACTAAGCAAATTTCTATTCTAAGAACATAATTAAACAGTTAATAATCTTTTCTTTGTTTATTACCGGACGCAGAGTCTCAATGTGATGCTCTGTCTGCTTCCTGGCTTGCAGAGCCTCATCATATTTAGACTTCAGCACTTCCAGCTGGCAGGACATTCCCTCCTTCGATGTCAAGCACGAGTCCTGGAAAGGTTTGTTTGTGAAATTATTGTTTAAGTGAAATTTGTTTTCATTCTTTCATTAAAAGAATGAAAACAAATCTGGGACTTAAAAATACCGTAATAAGTTTAGATGCAGACTTTTTCTTACCCTCTTCTCCTTCACTTGCTCAGCTTCCCTGTTCAGTTCCTTTAGCTGTGATGCATATAGCTGCCTGAGACCGGCTGTTCTCGCAAAGGCACTTTTCAAGGCCTCAATCTCAGCTTCCAGCTACTTGTTCTTGGACTCCAGGGTTCTAACCTAAAGCAGATGATGACCAGCTACTTAGAAATGTTTTCCTCAATTAAATCAAAATGCATAACAAAGTCATACAATACAAAGCAAGAGAACATAAGGATACAATTTTTCTCAGTATGGATAGATTTCCTCTTGCCTTTTCAATGTAAGATGCCAGGCGGTCATTGAGCACCACCATCTCCTGCCTCTCGTTGGTGCGAGTCAGCTTGAATGCCTGGTTCTGTGCTGCAGTCGCATCCAGATCCAAATTTGCTCCATGGCCACTAGTCACATCCAAGCACAGCGTGCCCATGCTAGCACTGCTGCAAGTGGAAACGCTAAATGGGTTAGAGTTCCTGCCCAGGCACTTGATTTACTATGTATATGTCTAACAAACTGCTTTACTGTATGTGTTTCTCATGTGACCATTTGTCGGGAGAGTACCTCTTCATCTGTCTGTCTGGTATCCTACTTAACTGAATCTGATGTTAATATTTTCTTTGTATATGGGGTATCCATGCCTTAAAAGTGGCAACAAATTATGAGGGATGACCCACCTGGTCAGACGAGGCTTGTTGGTGAGGACTCTGCAGCCTGGTCCCTTCCACCCTACATTCCTGTTGAAGCTGGCTGACCTGTGGCGGGTCTCCTTTCGGGTGGGAGATGGGCTGGACACCCGAATTTGGCTTTCAGATGTGCTCTCAAAGCAACGACGGTATGAGGACATCCTCTCTGGGCTGTGGCTCATGATGATGGATCAAACTTTTACTGAAGACTGAAAAATGGTCACACACTCCTCCTCTGAGCCTGAAGTGAAGGGGTCTTTATACTCTTCATGGTCCTTACCTCACTGCTACAGAAGAATGTTGAACCCCTCCCAACACATGATTGAATCTTCTCACAAATATCTATCAAGTTCACGTCAAATAATTCATACAGCCTATAGCCTGTTGACAGAAAACAACTGTCAGGAGGATGCATTATCCTGCTGACCGCCCTGTAAAAGTTCAAGTATTTTATGCTGAAATTTGAGTAAAAAAGATGTCTACTGTATGAAATTTAAGGTAAAGGATAAAACATCAGATTTTAGCTTTTATATAAGCTTTTATATATGACTTGTTAAAGACAGGCATAGCTTGTTTGAATTTGACTTCAAGTGTTCACATGGAGACTAAGGCACATGTGTTTCTACACAATGAGGTTACTTTTAAATAGTTACACAACATACAGTATCTTACTTGCTTTTAAATAACCCAATAATCAAAAAAGGAGTTTATTTTCTTTATTTTTATCATAACTATATAACACACATACACACACACACACTTACTTTATTGCAAATGTGTGCATATTTATTTGTCAATGTGAGTTTTATTTCTCATATTTATTCAATTTAAACGATGAAACACACTTGAGTTTAAGAATTTTTAAGTTACACTGAAAGAGACGGAACCAAATAATATTAAGCGGTACCCGGAAGGTATTTGATGTTACTCCCGTTGTAGCTAGCAGAACTACTTTCATTCCTGTATGCGTTCCTTTGTGGGGAAATATTATCGATAAAAAATATATTTCCCTTTACATAAACGTCTTGGACATGGCGGGAAACTTTTGGCAGAGTTCTCATTAGTGAGTTTTCAGAAATTTTCGACATGTTACTTCTTTATTTTGTTTTTGTGTGGCTTTGTTGTGAGGCCTAGCTGTCTTCGCGGCTAATCTGGGGGCTAGTTTCTCAAAACTAATAATACTCACTGAAAAATATCTTCTTTGAATAAAAACACAAAGAGAAGAAATTCAAGCTTCAAATGAAACGGAAATCTCTATTTTTGTTATTGAAGTTTGCACTTCTTTTATTGTGCGGTGTGTGAACTTGGTTTGTGTGCGTTTATTAAGATATTTTGTTATTATTTTCCCCTCAAAAGTCTGCAGTGGGTTCTGGATAAACAGGATCTGATGAAAGAGCGCCAGAAGGACCTGAAGTTCCTCACAGAAGAGGAGTATTGGAAGCTGCAGATATTTTTCGCAAACGGTATTTTGCACTAAATTAAATTGTAACCTTACATGTGTCAATAGTAGCACCAAATCCTTTGGTTGATATTTTTGCCATGTTTTAGCAATTCAGATAATCACGTTTAGCTGTAGACGAGGCTTGTTTGTTTCTGTTTGCAATCTATTTCGTATCCTGTGTGTTTCAGTGATCCAGGCTCTGGGTGAGCACCTGAAGCTCAGACAGCAGGTCATTGCTACTGCCACAGTGTACTTCAAACGCTTCTATGCCAGGTAAGCTGCTTATAGTTTACTGCCATAGAGTCCGGTAAGATTTTATTTCTGCTAACTTCTGATCATGGGAAAGAAAGCTAGTTTAAAAGACATTCAAGAAAGACTCTTAGGTTCATTTGAAAATGTTGTGATGGGACAATGAGACTTGACTTTTTTTTCCCTGATTCATTATTTTTATTTTGCACATTATGAATTAAGATGTTTTGCTGCTGTCGCATGTTTGCCCCTCATGATCTGTGCAGCATACCCTTAAGTTTCAAATGTAGGGTTTTAGAAAATCATGCAATGTTAGAGTGTTAGTCTTTTTTTCATTTGTCATCTGGGAGCTTCAATTAATCTCTAGTGTCAGTTTTGGGAATCCATTGCAGTAAGTCTTCATAGGCTAGATGATGATCACGGTAGCCTTAAGTAAAGTAACATATTTATTTAGATAAAACAACTCAATGTAATCAATTTCAAGTGCACCATATCAGGATGTTAACTGTATTTAATTTTGCAGAACTTTTATGTTCTCTGTTGTATTTTACATTTCAGCTCTACTCTTTGCTCCATGTGCGCTCCATCTCTTTGCTGTGTGTCAGAAACATGTTTTACCGGGTGCTGTTGTTTTTCCAGGTATTCTCTTAAAAGTATAGATCCTGTGCTTATGGCTCCTACCTGTGTTTTCCTGGCCTCTAAAGTTGAGGTAAGAACATTTCAAGGCAAAAGTGTTTGCGCCCTAATTTTACCACCTCAGGTTGTTGGATAAAACTTTCCGTATTGTTTTTTGTTCTTTTTATGCATTGTTCTATTTGCCTTCTTCTTCTTTCTTGTTGCAATTTATGCTATGGTGTGTGTTTGCCTGAACCTAACATTCATATTTACCTTTCTCCAGGAATTTGGGGTTGTGTCCAACACCAGGCTGATTTCTGCTGCGACGTCTGTGTGTACGTGAACGCGATCAAAGAAAATTGAGAATACAGTTTCACAGTGTTGTTCTTCTTTATGTTAATATTCTCTTTTCCTTAAACAGTGAAAACGAGATTTTCCTATGCCTTTCCAAAGGAATTTCCCTACAGAATGAATCATGTAAGTAAACTTTTGCTTTTTTAATTTGATCTTACAGCTTTGAGGTATTGAGAGTCAATGGTAGCTGATAAGTGTTTTAAGCTCATAATTGCATTTCTACCTAAAGGTTGAAAGTGGACATAAAAGACGTTTTCTTCTGGAAACATAGTCATAACCAAAATCAACCCCATAATTAACTAAATGCCAGACGATGACCCAAACTATTCATACTGCTGCTTCCTGTGCAGTTATTTATGTACTGCCTTTTCAGCTTACCAGGAATCCCTTACACTGTATCACGCTGTCGCTACAGTATTGTCCGTCAGTATGTGAGATTCCACAGCTAATGTTAACACTCTTGTGATAAAAACTCATTAGGTTTACTGCTCGTGCATAGGTCCACTCGCCTCTCTTTAGCCAGCATTAAGCTACCAGAACGTCATCAGCACCGTTTTGACAAACTGCTGCCTCAGCTATAAATTACAGCGGGCCACGGTGAAGCAACAAAAGGAGGGAGTGGTTCACACAACGCAGAATTAGTTAACAAAGACCTGTGACATGTAAACATATTTTTTCTTGTCTACATTGCAGACATAGTAAAATGGATTGATGGTGTCTAGGGCTTGTTTGGAGGTTAAGACCAACAGTCCTCGTGTCTACAAGGTCACAGTCCCTGGAAATAATGCAATGAAACTCTTAAAGAAGATAAGAATACTAAAATCTGTAAAAGCACATCAAAGTAGGGAACGCTAATGCAACATATACAGACTCCAAACACAGCTACCGATATATCTGAAAGGTTTGTAGCTAATTTGGTCCAAATTTTTCAGACATATGTAAGCCTTTGGTAACAACCAATCCATAGATTAATTGCATAATAAATTAAAATTAACTAATTAATTTCCATTCTGATATTTTTTTGAAGGACAATGTTGCTTAGAGGGACATCATAATCCATTTCATTTATGGTTTCAGATGTGTGTGTTATTTAATTTCCGTTTTATTCATTGTTTTGGATATTTGAAAAATCTTCCAGCTTCAGTGCTAAGAGCTCTTTACAAAATTAAAATGTATTGGCCTTTGAAAGGCCAAACTCGATTTATTATGCCATTACCTAGACCATTTGAAAATGGTCTCAAAACAACAATATTAACATCTATCACAATTGTTACAGGGACAATTTATTGTCCGGTAAGATTTGTTATTTGTTGCCCTGGACATGTTGAACGTGGTCCCTTTAAACCATTTAAACCTGGTTTGTGTCTTTCCAGATATTGGAGTGTGAGTTCTACCTTTTGGAGTTGATGGTAAGTAAATTATTTAACTGTCTGTTCTTGATGAGATTACAATGACTCTTTAAACACTTTCCATCACGTTACTACATTCACAATAATGTGTCTCGACCATCTTTGCACATACAGAGACTGCAGTTCAGAAAATTCACTTTTTTGAGTAAATCAGGTGCTTCCACATTTTCCTTATTGTTCCCTACATGACATGCGGTGTATTCATTGACTTTGGGTGGCTAAATGCAACTAAATGTTACAAAAAAGTGCATAGTACTATTAAATTAGTGGTTGTAACATGACAAAAATGTAAAGTTTTAAGGCGTATGAATGCTTTTGCGGGGCACTTTAAATGATCATCTGAATGTTGCTGTGTTTTAGGACTGCTGCCTGATTGTGTACCACCCTTACAGACCGTTGTTGCAGTACGTGCAGGACATGGGACAGGAGGACATGCTGCTGCCTCTGGCCTGGTATGATTCTGTGCCGTTTGTCCTGCACCTCTTGATTCACGTTGCTTTGGGCGTCATCACTCAGTGTCTTCTCTGTCGTGTCTTTCCCAGGCGAATAGTGAATGATACTTACAGGACAGATCTGTGCCTGCTCTACCCTCCCTTCATGATCGCCCTGGGTAACAGTCATTCCCTCTCGCCTTTTCTTAGTCCACCTCCGTAATCTGGTTACAGACTTGAAATAAGTTTTATCGGATCTGACTTAATCAGTTTTTTTCCCCCTGCAGCTTGTCTTCATGTTGCCTGTGTTGTGCAGCAAAAAGATGCCAGGCAGTGGTTTGCTGAGCTCTCAGTGGACATGGACAAAGTAAGACTGATATTAGTGGGAGTGGGTATTTATGTTGTAAATGCTGTGATGTGCTGTTAGTTGAGATTTAGCAAGAAATAAAAGGTTAAACAATCCTTCAATTGAGGATATTGAATGATTGGTAAAATAGTGCCCCTTTTTTGTATTTTTTTTTAAAGGAAGTTAATTTGTGTTTTTTTTTTTTTTTTTTTTCTTTTAAGATCCTGGAGATCATCCGTGTCATCCTGAAGCTCTATGACCAGTGGAAAAATTTTGATGACAGAAAAGAGATAGCTGCTGTTCTGAACAAGATGCCCAAACCCAAACCACCTCCAAACAGGTATGACTGAATTTGTTTTGATTGTTGGATAAAATACATTGTTTTTCTATGATTTTTAGATGAAAAATATAAATAACATATAGACAATATTTTAATTGGCTGTTTCTTACTGTTTCCTTTGTGCAGTGAGAGTGATCAGAGCTCCAATGGGAACCAAAGCAACTCCTACAACCAGTCTTAGCGTCCTGTCTGCATTTCCATGTGAATCTGTGATGTTAAACTTTGGGAGGGATTGAACGTTTCCAAACAAACACTGCACAATCATACAGAGACCGATCATCGTAAATGAAGGTGTGTCCCGGCCTCTCCTTCTCTGATTATTATGGATTCATGGACTGAGCAGGCAGTGCTTGAGAAGTCTCCAGTGAGCAGCCAACCTTCTCCATTAGGCCAACCACTCTGATATGAATAAGGCAGAACAGTGGAGCAGGAAGCTGACCAGGAGAACAGATGTGATCGCTCAGTCAAAACTCATCATTGTGATGATCCTGGCATCCTTGAACCAACCTGAGGAGTCATCCCACGCAGAGCTCCGTGGGATTGGAGTAAAACTTGATCTCAAGTGCTGTGGTTTATCTGTGCTGATAGCAGGATGGGTGGGGTTTCATTCCTCAGGGACCTCTGCTCTCTGAATGCATTTATATTGAGATATTCCACTCTGGAGACGTGAGACTCTTTAATTTCTGAAAAGTCTTCAGCCTGATCTAACTGTATGGAAATTGGAAGGCTCACATTTAAAGTGGAAATTAGTTGTGATTCTGTGAAAGCAAATTACTGTTTCCTCCCTATCCCTTCTCTTTTGTAAATAGCTTTATAATTTTGAAATTTTTGCTTTCTTAAAGGAAGTTCTGACTTTGTTTAGCTTCATGCTTGTGTTCAGCTGTTTTATTGGATATACCTGTTGGAATTTTCATTGATGTTTGGCTTCTGGTATGAAACTTTAAAATCATTTTTTGACAACAGTTTGGAGTAAATGCTAACCTAAACTAGCTCTATGAGTCATTTGCTTTCTATCTGCCCTCTTCCGGCTTATAAAACACCAAACTGCTGTGACATGTCTGTGCATTTACCTGCAGATGTCTGTCAATGTGATTCAGTGAAAGGTGTGTTTGAGTGGGCATTATTAAAATCACACACATTCAGGTAACATGTGAAATATGTCTATAGTATTAATAAATTACTTGCTTTCATCTTTTGTTTTGCTTTCTCTGGCAAAGTTGGAAAATGTAACTGATGGTGCAAATGTTATTTTGTTTGAGGCCACGCCCACTGCCTTTTTAAACAGTGAAATTAAATATTTATATATTTTTAATAAAACATATGCCCCTCAATAGATTAAAACAGAGGTATCCAAACTTTTTCTCTTAAAGGGTCAAAAACAACTTTCTTTTTCAACTTTCAACTTTATTGTCAATTCCTCTTACATGTCCAGACATACAAGGGAATCGAAATGACGTTTCTTGCCATCCCACGGTGATACAAGACAGGGCGTAACTAACTTTGAGTAACAATAAGAGGCACAGAAAAATATACTTTTTATAACTTTTTTGCATTCTCCACTAAATAACCTGAGTGAAGTTGGCACCCCCACCTTCTTCAAATCAGACAAAATTGGTGTCAAACGTTTGTGCTGGTTTGTGCAGCAAAAACAAATTGTTTGTGCTGCTATCATTTTAAAGGTATAAAGAAATGTTTCTAGAGGTCATCAAAGGTCAACCAGCACCCCTCCCCCCCCACCTTCTTCCAATCAAACAAAATGGGTGTCAATCAACTCGACTCCGTTTGTGCTGGTGTGTGCAGCAAAAATTTTCGTTTGTGCTGCTATCATTCCAAAGATATTAAGAAGGTGGGGGGGAGGGGGCGGTTGACCTTTTGACCTTTTATATTTCATTAATATCTTCAAAGCCAAAGCAGCACAAACGGAGTCGAGTTGATTGACACCCATTTTGTTTGATTTGAAGAAGGTGTGGGGGGGTCGGTTGACCTTTGATGACCTCTAGAAACGTTTCTTTATATCTTTAAAATGATGGCAAAATAAACGAAAATTTTTGCTGCACAAACGTTTGACACCAATTTTGTCTGATTTGAAGAAGGTGGGGGGCCAACTTCACTCAGGTCACAAAACAATAAAATGAAAGAATTTTCCAGAACTGCGTCAATAAAAGTGGAACAAGGAGTCCGTTTATTTAACTTCAATGTCAACCCCTCGTGGTGACTGTAGTGAGACCCCTAGTGGTGAAGCGGGGGATACGTAACATTGTCAAACTATTAAACTTTTTTTTAAAAAATGCGAGCAAAGTTAACAGTCTTTCGTTAAGTTTTAAGTTAAAAGTCTAATTATTTCCGCGTAAACGTGCTTGTTATCGTCATGTATTACTTGACCTTTGGGTACAGTCGATTCTCGTGACATAACTCGGAGGCCAAAGCCTGCAGAAAGCAGCGGAAGTAGTAGCACAAACTACATCCTGTCTCCTTCAAAATTCGAGTCAAAACTCGTTCTTAGGAATTTGCAATACTTGGCACGAAGTCTCCAAAGGTTGTTTGGATCTTATAAGTGTGCGTTCTTGAAAAAAATTAATTGAGCGAACAGTAACAAATCTGAGGAAAATTTAAAACTAAAATGAATAGTTTTCATAGAATATGCAGACACATCTCGGATTGTCACTGTTCAGATTTTTACTCGTTCTTATTTTGTGCTTTTTAAAAAAAAAAAAAAAAAAATCTGTATTTTGTTTTTGTTGTAACAGAATCCACATTTTCATGAGCAGATGTTTTGTCTCCGTTTTTACTGGTAAAAGTAATTTATTCACTGCTGTTTTAGCTGCTGCATTGTTTTATTTTATTTCATTTGCCGCAGTGTCATTTAGGAAAATTTGGTCCTCCCCTACAACAATTACTATGAATGAAATTATAATAATAATAGAACATTTTATAAAATTTTATTTTTCTATTGCTGCTCGGCTTGTATGTTTAGAGTCATTCTTCTGCTGGAAGACAAGTCTTCATCCCAGTCTCAAACCTTTAGCAGCCTTTAAAGACTTTTCTCCCAGGATTACTAAGTTTGTTCTTTCTTCTATCTTCCCGTCAACTCACTCCAACTTTAGCACAGTGCTGCTGCCACTATGTTTTATTGCAGGGATGATGTGTGTATGGCAGAGGTGCCAAACTCTTTCCCGTTTTGGGCCAAATCAAGATCATGATCGCTCTTAAAGGGCCGGTTGTGCCTAATGTATTGATAAAACCCATTCACAAACTGTTAATATATGAATGAATTCCTAAAATGAAATATTATTGAACATCTTTTCAGTCCCTCCAGCATTCCATGATTCTTTTTGTGATTTTTTTGCAATAAAAAACAAAGTGTTTGTGACACTAATTTGGAAATATTTGCACTAATATCTATCGCAGTGTGTGCAATTATATATTAGGGCTCCCAATTATATATTAGGGCAAAAAAGTGAGAGGATTTGTTGATTTTGCATGAATTTCCACAATAACTCTCAAGGAGCTGGAGGAACTGATTGATAGAATTTGGCAGTAAACAGATAAAAACTGCACTGATTTTACTGATAACTTAATGTTTAAGCACACTTAGTGTTTAGAATCTAGAGGGCCACATAAAAAGCTACGGCGGGCCGGATTTGGCCCACGGGCCTCGAGTTTGACACATGTGTATGGCGCAAGTCTTGCAAAAAGGCAATCTTCTCTGAAACTATTTCACATTTTAGGTTTACTTCACTATTATCAGGCCCATCCGTCTTCCCATTAACAGTTACCCCATCCCTGCTAAAGAAAGGGGTGTCACAGCATGATGCTGGCACTATTTTATGAGTATGACTTTGGAAAATGTGAAAACATGCGTCAGGAAAGTTGCAACTCTCGGTATTTTGAGATAAAAAAACCCCCAACAACTTTCATTTTGAAAAAATACAACCGGAAGTCGCCTGTCAGCTGATCCGCCTTGACAGAATGTAGAGGAGAAGAGGGGGGGTCAAATCAGAAAGCTCAGGACGGGCTTCAGAGCATGTCCTCCCCGGTAGCTGGAGGATAAACCCCGGACGGGATGCTTGTGTCCCCCCGGCTCTTCCCGCTGTTCTGCCCCCGCCTCGGTCGGGACCCATGAAGCCCCCGCCGATGCAGACCCGACCTGCCAAAGCGAGGCGGAAAGCTGCGGGGGACACCGAGCATGCACTGGCGCGTCGTCGGCTTCGCCTGGACGGGGTCCTGTGTGGTTGATCTCGGCCGGAACCGGAGCTTCGATGAGCAGCTCTCGCTTTACGGGTACATCGTCGCCCGCCCTCTGCAGGACCGCGGCGGGATGATGTCGGCGCTGGGCTCGGACTCGTGGTGGAGGAAGACGCTGTATGTGACCGGAGGCGCTCTGCTGGCCGCCGCTGCCTATCTGCTGCACGAACTGCTGACCATCAGGTAGAAAAACAACACGGAGAAGCGCTGCTCCTCGGGCCTCTGTTGGATGAAAGCGAGCACTGTGTGAATTGTGATCATCTTTGATATCTGATTTCTGCTGCATCCTCCCTTTAGGGTTTGATGTTACTTAATCTGGTCTGATTGGGCGGGGTGAGGATATAAAATAAGGAATCGTGAGGGGTGGGTTATGATGTAACGGAACCCCCACCTCCTCCAGCTCCATCCTCACAAACACATTAGATTTCCACCAATGCATGTACTCGACTGGCTCCACTATGGCATCAATTCACATAAAGAAGAGCAGCAGTTTGATTTGTCCGCATCTCAATGACAAAACGCCTCACTTATGATATAATAAAAAAAAATTCAGCTTCCTCCCACATTTACACAACATTCGAAATTACAGCAAACGTCAGGCACTTGAGATTTATTTAATCTAGTGTCATCCAAAAGTATCCACGCCACTTTTGTTTTTTCCACATCCTGCTATTTTGTACATCCATCATATAGTATTTTATTGGTATTTTACACAAGACACCAACGCAAACCAAACCCGAGAAGTGGAAGCAAAGATTTACTTATTTCTCAAATCTGAAACGCTCTAACCTCGATTTGCATTCAGGCCCCTCCACATTGAAACCACTAAATAAAATGTAGTGCAACCAATTTGTAGAAAACCAGCTAAAAGAACATCCTCTTTAAAGCTACAGCCACAAGAATTGTACGTAAAAGAAAATTTGCAAGTTATTGTTTAGTCCGTCTAGATTTGCAGTGGAAGGTGGTGCTACAAAGTGTTGACTTTTGGGGGATGAATGCATATATGCCAGACACATTTTTTTCAGATTTTTGGTTGTAAAATAAAAAAACGGGTGCTTTTTTTCACTCCATTTTACAAGTGAACCCTTCTCCATTGGCTTACCGTACAAAACATTTGCTATTTATCTTAAAGTCGGGGGAGAATCAAGAATTTTACTATTGAGATTAAAAGATTTATCATGTGTTCGTAACCCAAGACGGTCAGGTTGGGGGTTGGCTAGCAGCATAAGATCAAGCTGTTCATTCGGCTGTGACAGTAAATACTGCAGCTCTCCGCCTCTCCGTGTGCTCTGCATTGTTTTACCATCTCACAGATATTTGTATCCAACAGCAAAAGCTAATGTCTTTGATTTTGTTAGAAAAAAATAATCCGGTTTGTTTGGGCAGGAGAACCTTTCAGCCCCACACTGAAACAGACAAGCTCCTCAGATACTACTTGGTGTCTTAAAACACTTCAGCACCGGGACTTAGTGGACAGCTCCCTGCAGCAGGACCATTTGTAGGCGTGTTTCTGTCCAATAAGTGGCTTCATATCAACAGGATGACCCATAGATGGTCTCTGACAGGAGAAAGGCTTTGTTATTCTGACAGTCAGTAGGCTGACAGCCACTCAGCTGTTTGTTTACTCAGCTGCACCACCATGAGCTCCGTCCTCCCACCTGACTCACACTTTTTTTTGGCTTTGTGCAACAGTGACTTCACAGCGTCATGCTTAACTGACATGCAACATCTTTTCCCCAGAGGGCTATGTTGACTTATTGGTGGACTTTCTGGCTCTATTTTCTGTGATGGACCGTTTTTAGAATAGTGGTTCAAATATTCAGTGCTTGAGTGAGCTGATAAAGACGTTGGATATTCTGTCTTTGAATTTACACTTTTGTGAAAGACTTTTAACTGAGGCATAATGTGCCCATTTACTGTCCATTTTAGAGGTCCAAGATGTTTTATCTAGACAGTGTTTAGTTGCTGCAGAAACTAAAAATAAATTATTATTTAGTCTTAAACTTCTGTCTTCATTAGAGATTGACAGATTTTTCTAGCCTTACCGTCTCTTTCTAAAGTTAAATCTTAGCGCAGTTTATTCAATTCAGCTCTGCTTAGTAACTGTTTATTAATGCCTAATAGATGTAGTAATAGCACTCATTATCTAATTATCTTCAAAGAGCATCCATAGATGGCTATAGCTGTGGGCAGGATTGGATTGTATCATCATTACTCTTGTGTTTGTTGTATATTTCAACATTTTTAATGGATTATCATTTGATTCCTGTCAGGAAATGCAAATTAAAATAAGTAAAAAAAGTGAAAATTATGTCTCGTCCATATACAATCAACAGTTTATCTCAAAAGTGTTTCAAAAGTATCTTTATTTTCATATAATAACAAACGTCAGTGTTTTTATTTAGGTTATTTGTAAACCAGGAAGTGGAAGGAAAGCGTAGCTAAGGAAAGCCCATCCCTGTGATGTAACATGGTGATAGCATCATTCTGCTTAACAGGGAATCCTGGTCAGAGTATAAAGGAAGACGGATGGAGAAAATTAGAGAGCGATCCTAGAAGAAAAGCTGTTAGAGACCGCAAAGAAACTTGAGACTGGAGCAAACTTTCCCCTGCCTGCAGGACAGAGTGAGACTAAATGTACAGTAAGATCAAAGCACATTCATGTGTTAAAAAGGGCCAGTCAAATTATGGTCCTATTCAAACCAACAAGCTGTGGCAGAACTTGACAATTGTTGTGTGTCAGGTTTCACTTTTCACTGTAATGCACACCTGCTCAATAAAGAGCTGTGATGTTTGTTTACAACATGAGAGGATGTAAAAAAAAAAAAAAAAGTTCAAGGAGTATAGATACAGTGGGAGGCATTGCACATTTCTAACCCAAACTAACAAAGATCTCTCAGTTGCAGAGAGAGCAGAAATCAAATCAATTATAACAATCTTTCCTTCAACTCCAGGTTAAATTCAGCAGAGCTGAAACCTTAAGGCTCCTTAATAAGTGGGGGTTGATTCTGTGCCAATACCATATAGTTAAATGTGTAAACTAAAATGTTGTATTTGACTGTGTGTCACAGCATATACTACAGCTACCACAAACACAAATATGACTCCATTATCAAATAAGCTTCTTCAATAGAAGCAGTAACATTGTACTGCTGAATGACTCACTGTAATTGCATTTAATTAGTTTCAAATACATTGATATTGCGCTCATAAAAATGACACTGGAAAAACAAAACAAAACAAGAAAACAATGTCACAGTCCTTTTTATTAGAGCATCTATAAATGTCAATTGATTTAACTTTGGTGTGCAACTATCAGCAATTTATTTTTATCAGAATAAATCATGATACTTTTTTTTTTCTTTACCCGACAACAAACAATACAGTAGTTGACCCATTCCTAGTTCTGAAATATATAAGTGTTGTGAAATAAGAAGAAATTCTTCTTTTTCCATTTTGTAAATAAAGTAAGCATTTTTGTCATTTTCGCTGTGTTTTTAACTTTTTTCCTTTAGAGACTTGTTTAATTATTTCCAACAATACTGGACTTATTTCAGAAATATTTGGTTTTATTTAGTTTGTAAACAGATAGCCCTGATTTCTACTGACACGTAACAGAAAACCTAATTTTTTTTATCTTTAGATACTTTGGTGCCTATGCACACTTTTTTCTCATGGTGGTTAAACACCTTTGCAAAGTACTGGACATTTCCTACTAGTTAGTTATCCAGTCCATATGTTTAACTTTACTCGTTTAAAGTCCAGCCTTACAAATCCTGAGATTAAACTTCAGAGTTTGCTGATACATATTGAGAGGATGCAATTTATCCCGTCAGCTCACACTGTGACATTCAGCTCTGTCCCTGTTTGCTCCACATAGAAAAGAAGAGGAGCTGGACTCTAAAGATGCCATCATCCTCCACCAGTTCTCCCGGCCCAAATCTGGGGCCCCTTCCCTCTCCCCCTTCTGCCTTAAACTGGAGACCTACCTCCGTATGGCCGACCTGCCCTACCAGGTGTGATCAGTAAAAATAATAATCATAAAACAGGAACGATGTTAAAAAATCAGAGCTCTCCTTCTTGAACAAGGGCTAACTATTTCTGCTTTGACTGTTACCACCTGCCCTCCACCCTTGTCTGCTGTGTCAACTTTCTAATCTCCCTGAATCGCGCCGGATCTCCTCCAGAACTACTTCGACGGGAGGCTGTCGCCACAGGGAAAGATGCCGTGGATCGAGTACAGCCAGGAGCAGGTCTACGGCACTGAGTTCATCGTGGAGTTTCTGGAGGAGAGGCTGGGCGTGAGCCTGAACAAGAGCCTGACGCCGCAGGAGAGGGCCTTGTCTCGCGCCATCACCAAAATGGTGGAAGAACACTTTTACTGGTGAGAATGGATCTCAACAGTAGTCATTCCATTAGAAGTGTTTATATTTTGTCGCCTCACTACTCCGAGGGGCGTGTTTTACGTTTGCTTGGCACATGAAGTCTTAATGAAATCTGACGACGTTTCTGGTCACAAAGTAGTAAAATGTCCAAAGAACTAGATGCACCTTTAGTCTTTGCCCCAAAGACAGAATGACCTTAAATGTTCTCTCGTTGCTGAACAAAGGCGCCTGTTTGTGTCCCAGGACTATGGCTTACTGCCAGTGGGTGGACAACCTGGAGGAGACTCAGAAGATGCTGTCGGTCAGCGGACCATTGAGCGACCTGCTCAAGTGGATCCTGAGTCACCTGACGGGCGGGATCGTTAAGAGGGAAATGTACGGCCACGGGATTGGACGGTTCTCTAAGGAGGAGGTCTACAGCCTCATGGAGAAGGACATGCGAACCTTGGCCACCTTGTTAGGTAGCATTTTGATTATCAGATGGTTTCTATTGTTAACAGACTACATATCAGATCTGACTTATTTTAAAAGCATTCGGTTCGTTGTGCAACAATGTAATTGAGATGGTAACTCAAACAGCTCAACGCTGACCTCTGGTGGTATTTTCTTTTTTTGTTTTGTTTGTGGTCTGATGTTCCAATTTGTTTTGTTTGTGGTCTGATGTGATCCGGAGTCCCTGTCAGATATAACATCTGCTGAGCATCACCACATCTGCTTCTCCATATGTAAACCCAAATGGCAATGATCTAAGGCCTTTCTTCATTTTATTGTTAATTTGGTGGTGACATATTTCCTTCTGCTTGCCCCACTTAGGTGATAAGAAGTACATTATGGGCTCCAAGCTTTCAGCAGTAGATGCTACAGTGTTTGGTCACCTGGCTCCGGCCATGTGGACTCTACCAGGATCCCGACCGGAGCAGCTCATCAAAGGTGAGGTTGCAAGAAGAAGAAATGTATATGTTTCTTACTAAATACAACAACAACAAAAAAAAATCTTCTCTTGAGTAAACTAATGAATAAATGTGACTTAACACTGCACAATTGCACAACAAAGAGAAACGGCACATTTCAGATCTTAAAACCGAATAAGCAGTGATAATAAATAAATGCTCCTTAAAGAGCACAATAAGTGGTAATAAAGTGGCATAAAGTGCTTCAGTAAGATGTTGCTTGTGCATTTGCGATACTGTTCAGTGGTTTGACGGCCCATAGAAGAAAGACGTTATCAGTGTGTTTGTTCTGCTTCTTGTCCTCTAACTGCACCATCGACAGGGCAAACAGCGCGTCCTCGACAAGCATCGTATCAGAGTTACCAGCTGCTGCATCTGCGCATATCGCCAACAGCAAAATCCAATGTAATGCAGGGCAAAAATGTAAATAGAAGTGGTGAAATAATCTAGTTGCTGAAGTAATTTCCTCCGAAATGAAAAGACAAGACAGAAATCGGTGATAGCAAAGCCGGAGGTGCAGCAGGTACTTATGGCAAACGGCTGTTTGTCTTCTACATGTCACAGCAGCCTTTTAAATTCTCCACTCATATAGACTGAGCGCTAAGATTGCGAAGCTGAAGTTTTTTCTTCTGAAGAGAGCATGCAGGCTAAAATCTAAAATCTCTTAAAACTTGATAGTAGAATCTGTTACAGTCTGATTAAATCAAACTTGAGCAGAGTGAAACATTGCGGTAGCTGTGTTATAGATTTGTTTCAATATGATTTGCCTTAAAAGATAAAAATGTTTTAAATAATTTCTCTGCATTATTCTCTTAAAAGCCTTAAAACGCTTGTAAGACTGGTCAAACAAATGCAGTTTTCTTTCAAGCTGTTCCGGAGGAAAAACTGTAAATCAATGATTGGTTTTTCTCGTCTCACTGAGCTCTTTGTCCCTCACAGGCGAGCTCATCAACCTGGCCATGTACTGTGAGCGCATCCGCCGGCGCTTCTGGCCCGAGTGGTTCGTGGACCTGGAGGACTTCCGCTACGACCTGGCCACCGAGCTCAGCGACACGCCATCCAAGCTCCCAGACCTGGGCCTCTACTCTCGCACAGACACTTCCCAGGAGACGATTTACTCGCACACTTCTCCGCTTTCCCATCTCTCCCACCTTTCGCACACTCCCACCCCACAGGAGCCCCTGTCGCCCGTCAGCGACCCCACGGGCCACTCTCTCTACGACTCCGACATGGACACCGAGTGCTCTGAAATAGATCATATCAAGGGTTGACAAAACACGGCACACACTCATAGGTACGCACGCCCACAGGGGGGAGCTAGAGCTCACCTACCTCTTTGAACATTTAATAGCTGAACATTCCTTGTGTTGGTACAAATCTACAGAGCAGAAAGAGGTTTCCCTGCAAATCTCCAGTGGAGGAAGAAAGTAGCCAACATAAAAAAGCAACAGGTTGCAAAGTTAAAAGGAGTAAATGACGCGGCTGCTGCTGATGGGCTCCTCCAGGTTCTCCACGTCGTCGGCAGGCAAAACCCTTTTACACACTTGGCATCTTGGTGATCATGGCAGCTACATGTGCGCGCGCCCACAGTGTTTCCTCGTAGCAACGTGCGCCACCATTCAGCCGTATGCGTGTTTTCCACTGACTGGTCCTTGAACGCCTCTCGATGAAGTTACGTCAACACCTGCAGCTACGCCAGACTGAATCCAAGCCGTTCGGTGTAAATATTTCTAGGAATCAAAGTAAATTAATGGATAGAATATGGAATTATATTATGCATATAAAGTGTGTAGATAATCTGAAAACCGAAACTTATTTCCTTTGTTATATAATGTAAATATTGTTAGTGTTTCTCCTTTAAAGTCCAGTTTATGGTGGTCCTCGATCAGCAAGAAGACCCCTGAAAACTTCTGTCCTTGTCCTGTGTCCCATCTGCTTTCGCTACATGGATCAAAGTAATACCTGCAGTCACATCTAGAAGTGTAGAATGTATCCAAAATAGGAATTTAAAATCTGTGCAAATGCCACCTATCGTTTCTGTACATCTTGTTTCCAAAGAGCCAGACTGACTTATTATTTTTCAAAGTGGTTTCAATCAATGCTTGACAAATTAGTTTCCTCTCAAAATTTGCTAAGCCACTTAACTTTGTGCTATGCTTCATTAAGGCATAAAACAATGTTATGCAAACATTGTGTGTAAATGTTTAGGATTTACACACAGGATTAAAATGTATTAAACTTATTTTTACTTAGTTTAGAATTTTTGCTGCATGCCTTTCTCACGCTGCCTACTTGTTGTCTGGTGAATGTCAATAAAGGCCTCTAGTGCCAAAGAAAATCTTAAAAACAACAACAAAAAAAACCAGTTTGTTCCAATTTTTTCACCCGAATCTTTAAAAATCTGAGAAAAGCTGCATAAATCTAAAGCAAATTTTAAGTCTTTCATTATTTCTTCATCATTTGAAGAAGGGATGATGACTACCACGTTGAAAGATGACAGAAAAAAGTCTGGCTCTTTATTGCTGACAAATCATTAGCAAAATGATGAATGGTTTTGTACTTTTTCACATTGTGTTTTTACTGTGGCCACAGCTTTGGCTAAAAGAAACATCTAAGATGCATTCAAGCATTAAGAGCGCGTTAAACAATCTCTTAAAAAAAAGACTAAATTCTCACATATTGAATTAAAGTGCATGGCTGGTACGTGCCCACAAAACTATGCCTTTAGGCTTCCTTTCATTTAGTCATAGGTTACCTGGTTAAGTCTGATGTTGTGTTGATTTCTTATTTTTTAGCTACAGAGAGATAAAGCCCCAGCTGGTTTGTGGTGTTTTGGATCTGCAGCATGAAGGTGTAGGGTTTATGTGTGTTTGTCACTCAACAAATGCTCATAGTGCACCAGCAGGGGCATCTGAAAAGCTGCTTGAGATGGAAAGTATTCCCGTTTCTAACCAATATTACACATGGGTTCACTTTGTTTTTGTGCGTTTGAATGGTGATACGTTGCTTCAGCTTCAGCAGATGTGAACTTTATTCATTGTCCCTGAGGCAAAAGAGCAAAAAAAAACTTTGCAGAAACAGCTTTTGCTGCCATCAAAGCTGCCAGTCTTTCTCCATCAACTTGGCACATCTAAAGATTGGAGATTTCTGACCATTGTTCTTTGCAAAATAGCTCAAGCTCTTATTGCATGGCTAATTGTATCTACAGATTCTCCCACCTGAGCTTTGAAAATCTGAACCTCCTCCAGAGTTATCTCTCTTGGCTACTAGTCTTGGTGGATTTTAAGTTGCGTCATGATGTTTTCATTCTGTGAGATACTGAAAACTCGGGATACTGTTTTCTAACCTAACGTCTCCGCGACTTCCTCCATGACTTGCCTTGCTGTGTTCCTTGGTTTTCATCGAGCCGTTTGTTCGCTAATGCTCTCTGACAAAACCTCTGAGGCCTTTGTAGAACAGCTGGATTTGGTTAAATGACACACAAAGACTTCTGCTGTTAGATGCACTGGGTTTTTTTCATGGGTGTCCACACCACACATTGCAGATATTGACTTGTTAAAGTTTTGGAAAATATGCACTACTTTTTGTTGTTCCGTCACTTAAACCCCAACAAAATGCACTGAGGTCCGTAGACAAGCATGACAAAATGTGAAAAGGTTCTTGCTGCATTTGGCAAGACAAGAAAAAAAAATACAGAATTGCTGGAGTAATATCAAAGACAGGAATGCCTTCACGAGTTACTGTATGGGAGAGACCTTGAAGTAGAAGTTTAGTGATGTAATTAAGTACTGAAAAATGCAAACCTCTTTTTTTCTATTTTATGTTTCATATTAATATTTTTCTCCTGCATGATTTTGCCTTATGGCTCTACAGAGTTCAGGTTTGCTCTATTGTTTACAACAGTACCAATATATGCTTTCAATATTTTTATATTAGTTCTTTTTATATATGTTGAATATATTTAGATTATTTTACCAATGCTGGTTTATTTAACGTAATTATTTTATTCTTGTTTTTATGTGCTCATATTTTGACAGTGTTTCTTATGTTTACATGTTGCTCTCAGAATAATACGTTGAGCTGTGTATCTGTGCAATAATGTACATTCTCCTTTGACCTGCAGACATAAAAAAAAAAAAAACTGGTCAAACATTTTCATGCTTCCCACTTTTTGCCATGACTGCATGTTCGACCCAGTTTTCGGGTGATTCTCTGTAAGTGCTGCACGAAGTTCAAACTTTCTCCTCCTCCCTTTCAGGACGACGGGAGGTTTCCCTCGCCACACGACCAAACTGCAGAAACACCGGCTTAACTCTCGTCTATGGTCGCTTCCCCTCCCTCCCCCGACATTTTCGGCTTGTAGACTGTAGGTGCTGCCTCACATCGTCTCTCCGTGTTTGTGCAACAAACTTGTGAAATATCATCTGGCTGTAAATAAGAGAGAGTTTTAAAAATATAAAAATAAAAATCTAATTAAAACGCCAACATGGCCTACGAGAAAATGCTGTGTAAGATTTTCAGAATGTACCACAACTAGAGATAAACGGCTGTATGAAAATTGATTCATTTCAATATTTCATTAAAAATAGCTGATTTTTATTTTTTTTTTCCCCCTTTGGTGTGTCCTTGTTATTTACTGACTTGGTATTGATTAATATTCCAGAAAAGCGTCACCTGCAGTATAAAAAAAAAAAAAAAGGAATATGTGCATCACTGCAGTCAAGGTTTTGAGGTGTTTCTCTCTGGTACAGCCCTGAAAACACTATTTACACCCTGAAATGAATTTCTGGGGTTTGTTTCTTCTTTGTGTTGAAAATGTTTCACATCATATATCTGAGTTATCGTTTTTGTTATGCAGCGGGATAATGATCCAAAGCAAACCAGCAACTCCCCCCTCTGAATGGCTAAAAAAAATAATGATTTTGCAAGATTTTGGAGTGGCCTAGTTAAAGTTAAAGGCGAAACTTCAATTTTATTAAAATGCTGTGGCGCGACATTGAACAGACACCCAAGTGATCTTGCAGTGGGCCAATATTCCTCTGCCAGTTTTCACAGATGCTTTATCACATCTGACACCAGCAGTTATCAGGTGTAGGGGTTGATTATTTTTCACATGGTGCCAGATGGTTGTGGATACATATATCCTCTATAAATTAAACTTCACATTTCCTCAGGTTGTTATTTCCTAATAAAAACCTTTTTGGATGATCTGAAACATTTAGATGTGACAAAAAACTGAATAAACCTATAAGAGGGCAAACACTTTTTCATGCCACCTTATAATTCTGTCCCTTAATCTTGCCCCACTGTGTTTGCCCTGTGACAGTGCTAAGCCCGTCCAACGTTGCTGACGGATTAACTCTTTGCCCTTATCTTTGTCCAGGAGCTCCAGAGAAACAGACAAAAAGGAGCACAGAATGTGAAAAAAGCAAGTTGTGGAGGCACAGCAAGAGAAAAACGGCAGCAAACAAATGAGCGATGTTTGATGGCTCTGGCCCATCATGCAGGTATTGTGGAAAAAAAAAAAAAAAAGAATCCCAGTGAAGTCTGCTTTACAGAGGCAGGAGAAAACAAACGAGGACTGACAACAATACTGACGCATCTCCGTTCAGACGGGATACACAGTGTGAGAGGTGGCAGCTGTGTGCGTGTGTGTGTGTGTGTGTGTGTGTGTGCAGTATGAATAATGCAGGAGATGCCTGTAGGAGCGTGAGGGCCAGGAGCAGGGCAGATGGCCGTCGGATGATAAGGCAGGATTCAGGCAGCGGGGTCCTCCAGAGAGCTGGATTCAGACCTGCCTCGGAATACACACACACCCTTACACAAAGAAACAACTAACACAACCCCACAAGTATTCACATCTTTCTTTTTTCTTCCTGAAATGTACTTTCTTTTGCCGCGTATTGATCAGATTTTTTTTAATGAAAGGCTTAGCATTAATTTTCTAGCTGAGAAAACGACCAAAATCTGGATTTTTGGAGAAGGGCAGCTAAATGAACACAGTTTTAGATTTCAACCTTCTTATTAGTTTAAACTGTGTAAAATAAAATGACCAAAGTTTTATTTGAACTGCAAACTTCACTAAATCAGAACATAATCTGAGAACATGAAGCAATACAATTAATTTATGATATCTGACAGAGCTGGCACTATTTTATTACATTAAAAAAAAACTTAGTTTAATGGAACCAGTATATGCAAATATGTTAAGAAACTAACAATGTATTTCAGGGTTCACTTTAGGTAATATAGTAAACAATTTACTGAAATAGGTTTAATTTTACGCAAATATAATTTTAAAACATAAACTTATGTAGATGCATGACAGTGTACCAGTTCAAGCATGAAAACCTAACATTCAATTTCTCAGAACAATTGAATGTTACAGATAAATAAAACTTTTATTACATAAATGTGCAGTAATGATAAGACTGTCAGTCATTTAGCAGACTCTCGCTGACAAATCAGAGCTACACAAGGTGGATGTTCACAGAATGCTGCATCCAACTTATTAATGGA
Organism: Alfaro cultratus; assembly: GCA_903066825.1. Taxonomy (NCBI): domain Eukaryota; kingdom Metazoa; phylum Chordata; class Actinopteri; order Cyprinodontiformes; family Poeciliidae; genus Alfaro; species Alfaro cultratus. The sequence goes on from CAEFZX010008994.1 coordinate 67,781, forward strand.
AAGTTGAGTGGAAGGAAAAGTGGGATAGAACAATTTGCTCAAACAGCAGAAATAACCACAGCATTGGAAGGATTGTGAAGAAAATCCAATTCCGGTTTTGTAGGAGATTCACGAGGTGTGGAGTGTAGCTGAGGCCAGACCCTCCAGACAGATGTATTCAGGACATTGGATACATCTGTTGTATTTTCATGTGTTAATCCACAGTTAATACAACATTGGAATCCCCGTGGGCAGTAAAAGCTCCTTCTCAAGTCAAGTCTCATTCTAATGACTGAGCGTCTGATTCGGTTCTGGCCAAGGTGGATGTGTCTCCATTGAGACTGTATTCCTCACTATGTGGGCGTGAACACAGGCGGGGTTGAGGGCGGGATGTGAACGCTTACATGTTGTAATCGACACAAAGATGATTTTACTGCCTATCCACCTTTGGGCAGCCAGTTTCTCCAAAATCTCTCTGTATGTACAGTACAGACCAAAAGTTTGGACACACCTTCTCATTCAATGAGTTTTCTTTATTTTCATGACTATTGACATTGTAGATTCACACTGAAGGCATCAAAACTATGAATTAACACATGTGGAAATATGTACTAAACAAAAAAGTGTAAAACAACTGAAAATATGCCTTATATTCTAGTTTCTTCAAAG
>CAEFZX010008995.1:0-11073 GCA_903066825.1 Alfaro cultratus
AGAATATAAGGTGTATTTTCAGTTGTTTTACACTTTTTTGTTTAGTACATATTTCCACATGTGTTAATTCATAGTTTTGATGCCTTCAGTGTGAATCTACAATGTCAATAGTCATGAAAATAAGGTGTGTCCAAACTTTTGGTCTGTACTGTACATGGTTTTCTTTTTTTTATCCCAAAAAAAATTCACATCTGAGAAGTGTGGCATGGGTATGTGCTTAGCCCCCCTTTACGCTGATTCCCTTAAATAAAAACCACTACAAATAATTTCCACTAAGCGTCGCTGTCTGTAATTGAGTCTGAGAATAAATTCAGCTGTGATGTGAAGGCTTCAGAAATTTATCAGAAAACATTAGAGAACAAACAGCATCATGAAGATCAAGGAACACAACAGACTGATAGGGTAGAAAGTTCTGGAGAAGTTCATGTTCAGTGCATAATCTGAAACTAGAAAGAGTGTGATACAGACATGGCCACCCACCTAAACTATTAGGCTGGGTAAAGAGAGCATTGATATCAGCCAAGAGGCCCATGACATGAAAAATGGGGAAGCATTTGATCAGGTGAGAATACATGGAAAGCCATTTTTTTCAACAGGTAGATGGACAGAGTTAAATACAGGCCAGTTATGGGGGGGGGGAACTGTTGGAGGTTATCATTGCAGCAGTACAACATACGACCAGAGCTACCAATGTTTAGATTTTTAAAAAATCTAGCATGTTAGAATAACCCAGAACTAAATCTGCCTGAGATTCGGCAAGTCTTGAACATTTATGTTTACATACACATTTAATCCAATAATTTTAACATATTTGCATATAAAAATGGACAACAAGTTTTGTCTTTGCACATCTAAATGGAAACAGGAGACAGTGGTCAGTGCTGTCTGTCACCCTATTAACATTTCATCTCTATATTCATTTATTCACAGAGGCATTACTATTTCTACACACACACGCGGTTCAATTTGAACTTTGTACAACTTGCTAATAGGACTTGCAAGTTGGCAGCACTGTTTTGCTGTCCGCATACTCCAAAGACTCATATAAAATATATTTCCTCAGCGAGGGAACGTTTTGATCTTGGAAGTGAAGCAGAGTGTCAGTGAAATAACGTCGAAAAGGCGTACAGTTCAAAAAGTTTAAAATCTAACTTTTTGTGTTTGCTTGGGTGAGCGTTTCAGCTAATTACGCACAAATCCCTCACGCTCACTGTTCCAATCCACCGGCACTGCTGTCTCAGCAGAGGACAAAGAAAACAAAGGAGACTGACAAACAAACAGCGAGTGAAAAAAAAAAAGATATAAAAGAGCGGAAGCTTTTCTTTCCATATAGCAGCAGAGCTGAGGCGACGGTGGCGTTTAATCAGTCGGTTTTTGCAGCGCCGTCAGCGTGAGCAGCCTCGGCGGTGCAGCCCTCTGATCAGTGCTGGGAGATGAGCTCCCCGCTGAGCTGCTGCCGCCCCTGAACCACAGGTCAGTCCTTGGTGAGTAGGTTTCATTTTGCTGTCGCCTTCTTAGTGCCATCTCCTTCTCTCATTAAGATATAGTGTGTGTCTGAGTGTGCATTTGCACATGCATGTGGGCTTGTGTTTGGTGTGCGTGGAATAACTGCACCCCAGGAGTAGCCTAAAGGGGATGTGGATTCCCGGCCTCCGCTGAGATGCAGCAGCACAACCAGGATTTCTACCAGTGGGGGGCTTTCTGTGGGTGTGTGTGCAATCCGCATCAAGTGACTTGGTGCCTCAGGGTCAGACACACACGCAGGGAAGGAGCTGGTGCTGCAGCAGGGTAAACAAGAGCAGCCTGTTAGATCTTATCAGCCTCATCACATGCTTTATTATGCTGATTTGGGAATATACTGTAAACTAATCAGGAACCCAGGAGTCACGGGGGGACACCCGGCTTAAAGGTTAGGCGTACAGAGAGAAGAAAACTTGCTTTGCATCTAAACTCCCAACTTTTCATCTTCTTCTTTCTGTTTTTTTTTTTTTTGTTGTTGTTTTTGCTCACAAAGCTTCACTGCAACAAAATGCTGCGAGTTTGTAGCAGAAAGGTTGTAACCTTTCACCCCTGGGCTTGAAAGGTCCAAATCATGCCTGCCTTGGTTCATTTCAGAGGTGTGTGGTGATTGACTGGCTCCGGAGAGCCTGCTGCGGCCTGGGGATTTTGAACTGAAGTCAGGACTCTTTCTGCCTGTCGCTGTATGCTAATATTGGCCTTTAAACAAATTCACAAAACACACTTCAAGCCTCATGTTTGTTCACTTTGCATAAATGCATATGATTCTTATTCTGCGCCCAACATCTACAATGACACGACACCACAATGTTAAAAAGTTCACAATGTCTATTAATTTTGAGGCATCTGAATAACACCTTTGTGTTTATTAGTTTCACTCCATGTAAATAAATATAAAATCATTCTTCCTTTGTGCTTTGTTAACTTTCTAAAAAAATAGTTTGTGACTTTTTTTGGTGCAATTTTTCACAGTTCAACCTTTTCCGCTCAATTTGGCTTTCTGTCCATCCATGTTCTCGTCTCAGCAACGTTTAACAAGCAGCCTGAAAGAAAGCGCTCGCACTGAAATGTGGCACATTAGCAAGCCAGAAACCAAGAAGCAAACGAGCTGGATGACTGGTGAGAAAACGCTGTTGAAAAGTGGGAGAGTTACCCTTTTTCTGGTCTCTGAGACAGAGCATAAACAAGAGCAGTAATTAAGAGTTTTGTGGAAATGCAGGGATGGAATGGGACACAAAAGCAGCCTCTGGCAGATCTGTCATCACCATCAGCATCAGCAGCGGTGTGCATTTAAAAACATACTGAGCTCATCTGCAGCTGTGCAGAATAAATTCAGTTACAGTCATAAAGGGAACTGAATGAAATACAGAGCAGATTTAAACAGAATTTTACTGAGTTTATGAGTTTAGAAGATGTGTGCAAATTTAAATTTACACACATCTTTAATTTTTTTTAATGTTAAAAGTAAAATGTGCTCCTAATTTAGACATTCACAACAAATGTTAATTGCTGATCTCCACAACTCTCTACAGCGATGCACATGAAGCTGCATATTCCAGCACTCTGGTGTCTGAATACTCTTTAGAGCAGGGATGTCCAAAGTGAAGCAGAGGGGCCATATGTGGCCCTCTGGAGGATTTTGTTTGGCCCTTGGGTTAGCAAATATAGGAAGATATTTTTACAGATAAATAAAATCTTCTTAAACATTTTCTAGGTATGAGACAAATTATTTTTCTTTTATCCACAATGTTTTTGTTTTCACTGGTTGCACTTTGATAAAAACTGCAAATACTACCCAGTGTAAAAATGAAAGAAAAATGAGAACAATGAACCCCAAAAAGTTTTGGAAAATATATACCTATCATTTAATAAAGCAACTGTGTATATTTTGGCTCAACAATAGAGTTCTTAAAAAGTAGACCGCTTAATTAACATATTGTCTATTTAGCATATTGTAGAAGAAATAAAAACAACAAATGTTTTCAGATTTATTTTTCAGTTTTAACTAAGAAAAAATGTGGTCCTTTGTTTCTCTTAGTTTGACAATTTTGGCCCTGAGAGCAGAAACTTTGGACAGCACTGCTCTAAAGTCACGGCATAAAAACCCCCCTGCAAGTTTAAGAACCATATATAATTCCATCTTCCAAATTAAAAGGATGCCAGGTTCAAATTCTTGAACAAATCCCATTTTGAGGGATTATTCACATTTCATATTGTTCCATATTTTAGTTCAGTACCTTTTACTGTCAATTCCTCTTTCTTTCCAGAACATTTTGCACAAAAACACAAAATAATTCAAGTGGAATCTAAAAAAACTGCTGTTGTCCACAATGAACAGAAACATCCACAGCACAGACTCAACTATATTTTACAGGAAGATGAAGGCTGTACCTGAGGGTCTGTGCCTGAACTGCTCTTGTGCTATTCAGGGCTTCAGAAAGCTGTTGTATTTTTTACTGCCACCTGGGGGCAGTCTGAAAAATATTTTGAGGAAGGTGACATGGAGGCCTTTTTTAAAAGCTGCTAAAAAAAAAGAAGATAAGAGCCACAAATAGCAAAAAAAAAAACTGTTTAGTAGCGATAGAACAAATAATTACAGCAAAATTGCAGCTATTATTTCTGTTTTGTGAAGAGATAGCTGAATATCCTCTACCTATTAAATGATATATCCCTGAGGTTTGTCTTCTGCTAAACTGAAAACAAGCATTAGTCAGAGGAGTGTCCAATGGTAACTCTGGAGGAGCTGCACAGATTCACAGCTCAGTTGGGAGAATCTGTTAAGACTTGTTGAATGAATCTTTGAACTGGGATTGGAAACCGTAGAAGATCCTGTCTGCATTTTACCACAAGCCATAAACTATGTAAAAACAAACATAAGTGCAACCCAGTGTTAAAACACAAGTAAGAATGAATAAATATTCATTTCTTATCTTATTCTACAATGAGACTAAAAATTAAATATGTTCATAAATATTATATAAATAGTGCTAAAAATCCATAAAAAGTGTGCAATACACTTTTAGTGTTCATTTTGGTGATGGTCCGGTATGATCTGAGAAACGTTGATTGTCCAGTAAAATATGTAGTTCAAAATATTAGCTTTATGTTTATTTAACTCTAGAAAGCTTCTGTTGTGAGCCGACTGAAACCCAGAAATCCTGATTCTGTCATAAAGTAGCATCACCGTTTGCCAACTATCAAGGGTATTTGAAGTAGCCTAACTTAGGGGTTCACACAGTAAAAAAGTGGTGATCCAGCCAGGAGCAAAGAGTTGTGTGAAAACAGTGCAATTACAATTTGAATCTAATTTGAATTCATTGCAAAGTTAGACATTAAAATACCGAATGCAGTCATTCTCTGACTACATGTTTCTGTTTCTTTTGCAAAATTAAGATGCATTAGATTTACATGCTAAAAATCTTGTAATTGAAAAAATTCAGTAGGGATTTCATCATTAAGCGTGATTATGGCTCCACATACTTTTTGCCTCCTCACTACAGTCATGCACTCATGTGGCCCGATGGAGAGAATCAGCTGTAATCTGCACCTGCACACTTTGGAGCACCTTGATATAATAAGCCATTTTCAGCATGTTGGCATGGGCTGTCATCAGGAGATCGTGCCTTGGTTGAAAGCAAACGGATCCTCGGCCCCCCTCCTCTAACATGGGAGGCTCCAGCGGGGCTGTCTGTCGTTTAGGACTCGTAAACAAGGTGCATGTTGAGAGTCGGAGGGGTCCTGCTGCTTTGGAGTTTCCTGTCTGCTGTCAGAGAACAAGCAACGCAGAAGAGCAGCGGAGAAGAGAAAAGACGAGGACAAGTCAAGGAAAGATGGAAGAGGACAAGACAAGACAGAGGCAGGCGTGTGAGGAAAAGGAACACACAGGGAGGGAAAACATAGGAGACAAAACAGGAGAGGAGGGAAGAAAAAGATAGAAGACAGAGGAGGACAAATAGGGAATAGGAGAGGACAGAATGACAAGTGGAAGATTTCACGGGAGCAAGAATAACTAAAATGTTACATTCTCAGACAAGTGACGAGTAAATGATGAAAGGATGATTGATAAAAATATCTTGGTAAATGTCCGTAAGGTGGAAGACGAATATGCTGAGCCAGGTGAGCCGGATCCTAGAATAACCTAGCAGTTTTTAAAAGACGTGAAAGATCAACCTGAGGTGTAGAGAACCAAATTTACCCCGATAGTGAAGGTAAAAAAAACAAAAGCAAATGGAGTATCGGAATGTGAGAATAAAAGGTGCCTCCTTTTTAGTTGCCCCAAAAGAGGATGAATAGATTTTATTTTTTTTTACAATTGAATTTAATTTAATTAAAAGACGTACAAAAGCAAAGAGCAAACAGTTAAGAAAGAAAAGATTAAAAAGACAAGATCACAAACTTCAGAAGGAAGGACAGGAAAGATCAAACAGAAAGAAAAGGGCACGACTTAAAGAACAGAAAAAGACAAATCTGAGCAAGATGTGACCAGAGATAAAACATTAAATCCAAAAGATAAAAGAACACAATTAAGACAGAAAAAGACACAAGAAGACTGGGAAAAGATGAAAAGAAACAGAAGAGAGAGGACAAAAAAAACCCTCTTACATGGAGCAAAAGAGTGACCAGAGAAAAGCTAAACTAATGGGACATTTATATGAAAAATTAAGAAAATCAATTATCTGAGGAGGACAATCTGAAGAGACAAGGAAAAGATAAAGAAAAGTCAGAAACGGCAAAACAGAATGAAAATGAGAACAGGATAAGAAAAAAACATGGAGACAGAAACAGAGAAAAACAACAAAAGACGACAATCATTCACAGAAAACATAAATATGACCCAACAGGAGAAGGACAGTCGGAGACAGTGTCCACTAAGTCCTGTGATGACCCTTCGTCTGACAGCACCACCTCGCTGTTCATCATCTCTGTGTGATTCTGCCAAAAAAGCAACGCCTTTTGTTGTTTTGTGTGCGCTCATGTACGCATACAAAAAACATTTCGGCTCTCCCGCAAACACACACTGACATCCAGACACGGCGCTCACCTGGAGGTGGTGGGTGGGAGTGGGAGGATGGGGTCTGTGTTTAGCTGTGGGCCCTGCAGACAGGGCGATCAAAGGCTCCTCAGTCTTTGTCTGCTAACGTTGAATAGACAATAGTAAAGAGGGCTCGCTTTGATTTCAGCTCACTTTTATTGATCACAGAAGAGCAGGGATTGAAATATGAGAGACAGCCCTGAACTGGATTCTTCTTTAGCTATTGATTATATCCAGAACAGACGGCATTTCACGATGATCCAAGTTTTTATTTTATCCTCTTTCTTTATTTTTTTTGAACTATGAAAAAGTGTGTCTGGCTCCTTGCCTGTCTTTTTGTGCAGCTCTTAGCACTCACTACCTTTATTTTATCAGACAAAGCCTTGTCTTAAGTCTCATTTTCTAACTGCTTCTTAAAGTTGACACCCCAAACTTATTTAGGATGTGCTGACAGAAACTCAGCCAGCTCCCTGTGTCTCTTTTAAAAAATCCTTTCAATAAATCAGACTTTTAGGTGGACGTTTTGTTTCCATACCCTTAGAGACGATACAGATGGTTTGAAAGCAGCGGACCTGATTGCAGGTGGAAAGGGTCAGTGGGAAAATGGAAACTGCACAGCAACCGTCCCACGGAGCTTTCCTTCTCTGCATGTTCAGCTCCACTCCTCAAATGGCTTAAATTTAATAATTGCAACCAGTTTAATGGGTCAGAATCTATTTATGAAGTGAGATACAAACGTTTCTCTTGAGTTTATGTGCCAATTGCAACACATTTAAATTCTAGTTTTCAGATGTTATTCTACTGATTAATATGATGATGAAATGAACATTTGGTTGAAAAGGTGTTTCTGTGCAAATGAATGCCACACTTTTCAGAGATTTGCTTACTTAAAAAAAAGTCCACTTCCCAATTATGCACAACATATTTTGATCTATTATGTTTTTATGTTGTGATGTATTTTGAACTGCCTTGTTGGTTAAAGGTGCGATACGAATAAACCTGACTTAACTTATTGTGTGGGGCTCCAGCTCTAGTCTTCGAGTTGAACTTTAAGATGCTCCAACACAGCCGAATCAAATTATTGGCATTACCATGAAGATTGACAGAGGCCTGATTTGACTCATTCATTTGACTCAGGAGTGTTGAGGCAGGACTGCATCAAGGGTCGGAGCATAAAATACCAATGAAATATGTGATGAATTGTTGTTAAATGTGGCAAAATGTTTAAGGTATGAATACTTTTGCATGTTGCTGTCAGAAACATTTATGATCTTCATACTAGCCTGAAGCAGGTCCTGGGTTTGAATCCTGACCTGGGGTCTTTCTGCATGGTGTTTGCATGTTCTCCCAGTATATGTGAGGGTTCTCTCCTGGTACTTCGGCTTCTTCCCACAGTCCAGAAACATGACTGTCAGGTTAATTAGGCTCTCTATTGTCCTTAGGTATGACTGTATGTGTGATTGGTTGTTCAGTCTGTCTCTTTGTTGCCTTGTGATGGACCAGCGACCTGCCCAGGGCGTACCCTGTCTCTCACCCAATGACTATTGTAGATATGACCCTGCAAAGATAAACTGAAGTAGGTAATGGATGGATTGAGGGATAATCTTCATTCATTTAGTCCCAGCTAAGCATTTCATGGCAGAAGTATGATCTTTTCCCTTCATCTCTAGGAGTTCCTCTTCAGGGCCTGTTTAAGTTAAGCAGACAGAAGTGGTTATTTGGGGACAGCTCTTGGTGAGTTTATGGCCAGAGTGCTTATTTTATTGGAGCTCAGCACATGTGTTGAGGACAGTAAGAGAAATGCTTTTTCAACGTCTGGCATATGGATGCAATGTAAGATCTTTTAAAATCTCCTTGATGTATTTTTTAAAAAGTTGGACTTTGACAGAAGACATGTGATAAAGTTTTAATTATGAAGACAGGGTCCGGGGGCCAGCTGTTGCCCTCAGAGTGATTCGTTGTGGCCCCTAACTGTTATTAAATATGACTGTGATAAGTCCCAGCAAACAGTTTTGGAAAAACAGTGACTGATGTCCTGCTCTTATTCAATCTTTAGTTTATTGTTGAGCATGAAAAGGGAAAAAGACAAACAATGTAAATTTTTTGTGGCCTACCAACCTGCAAGAGGACTGTTCATTTAATGTTCCCACCACCAGAACCAAACACAGGGAGGCAACATTGAGTTTCTTTTTGTTGTTTGCCTTTGGGGGTTTTTTCTACAGCATTTTTTTATTTTCTATTTTTATTTTATTTTATTTTATTTCTTCTTTATCTCTTAATTTTTCTAAGAACTACCTTGTGTCTGAGCGGTACTTTCCAAACCGACTTCTCTTTACCTAAAACTGTCAGAGTGTTTGCATATTAAATGACAGTAAAGAACTAAGCCTGAGGTTAGTTGTGGTAAAAATACAGATAATCTTTGCTTCTAGCCTCTGAGAGCATTTTGGTTGTGGTTTGCAAGCTGAGTGTTGACTGGTTAACGCAGTGGGGAAGAGATGGAGGCATTTAGCCTCAAGGAAGTGAATAAGCAGAAGTGTGTCTTGCAGTGTTTGTGCATATACTGCTCTAATAAAAGTGTCTCAGTGAGGCTCAGGTTTCTTTTGAACATGTTGAAGACGACATTTCTTCCCAATAGTTTATAGTTTCTGGAAAGGCCCGCTCCGGAAGGCTGAGCTGATGCTTCCGAGTTAAGTTTTGTGGGGTGGAGTTTTATAAAGCCCCCGTAGCCCTGCTGGATGGACAAGAGAGAGGCAGTGCGTGCCTTTTAAAAGCCCCTCATGGGTTTAGTGAGCCACTTGGCTTTTTATTTTGGCTCGGCTCACTGCAGGCTTCTTGTTCTTTACCGTGCCCCCTTCGTGCCGGCTTGGTGGTTGCAGATTAAGGACGTGCAGAGAAGGAGACACTCATTACACCGCTGCTCTGTGTGTTTGTGTGCCTTTATATGTGTTGGTGTGTAAGCAGCAGTGGTGATGAGTGACGCCAGTTGTGGCCTACTGGTTGTAGCTTCCTACTGATAAATGACTGCAGGGACCATCTTTCCCTACCTGAACCTCACAACGTTGTCCCCAGAGAGCAGCCGCTGACAAATACTCTAACCTGAAAACCGAGCAGGCCTACAAGACAAGTGTTTCATTCTAAATATGACTTTAACCTGCTTAAAGTTACTGAAGTTCAAACAATAGCAGCCTTCAAATGATGTGCAGGAGTGCGCTGCTGGTTCCCGCACATGTTTGGAGACCGTCCCTGGTGATTCTCATCTCCCAGCAAACTAATATGTTTGAAGCCGGAGCTGCCACCGTCAGGCATACCCCACGAGCTATTTCAAATGTGCAAAAAAATATTGATATTCCTGGCTTCTAAAAACAAAACAAACAAGCAGAGGGGAGTAAAACAAATAAATCTACGAGGATGTCCCTTGGAATGGCCTCATTCTTCCTCAGAAATCACCGGAGACACCTGATAAACTTCTTTTTCCCCAAACCTACACTTTGCTTGTAGTATTACAGTATTTATTTATAGGAATGCACCTCTTTAATTGTATTCTTTTTGCCAAGAAGTTCAAAAGTAAACATTCTCAAATTTAAAAGGAGATTATAACACAATGCATAGATGTGAATTCATATACAATTGTGAAGATGATTAAAGAAAACATTGTCTTGGTATTGGATCAGTTTCAGTTCAGCTTGAAATCAATGTCTGTGAAAATTTTGCATTTTATGTGACAGAACATGTGAAAAATATATTTTTTTTACTGCAAAAAACGCTACAAATCTTCTCCCATCTGTGTCTATCGGTTGTGCACAGACAGAGATTACATTTATTCCACTTTCCTTTACGCAGCATGGCTCAAGCTGTCAGACTGGGTGGAGATCATCTGTGAACAGTACATTTTTCAGGTTTTCTTCCATCTTTGCCCATCTTGTCATTAATTTAATAATATATTAGGTGGCAGTTAGTTAGGCTGGATTTTATTTAGGTGTATCAGAGTAAAGAGGCTGAATATGAGATTTGTTTCTTTGAAAAACCCATTGATAATCATGTATTATTTTCCTTCCACTTCCCGATTAAGCCCTGCTGCATGATGGTCTACCTTAAAACACTAATAAAAAAAGAGGGATATCATTGTAAAGTGACAAAATTACAGGGCAAACCCTGAACAAGTTTAAGGAGTTTAAATACTTTTGCAAGACTGAAAACCTCCATACTAAGAAAACCGAGCCACAGTTCAACACATGTGGTCGGTGTCCTCAGTGAGAGGGAACATCTTCTCAAGGCATTTCTCACATGAATGCCCTGAGAACATGTTGAATGAATCATCAAACCACCTGGCATCATGCGGTATCTGCCACTTAAGAGCTGTAAAATGTGACCTCATCTTAATACTTTAAGGTTTAAACATGGCATCTGACTGTTTTGCAGTGGCAGATGAGCCATTTTTCAGCTTAATAGGTCCATAAAGAAGCAGATAAAAGCAGACTTTTTCACAAACGAATGCTTTAAAATGCACTTTTCCTAAAATATAT
>CAEFZX010008997.1:0-14906 GCA_903066825.1 Alfaro cultratus
GCGACGCCACCCCAAACAAAGGTTCCGCTTCGTCACTACCGCTCCCATCCCCACCTCAGGAAAGCATTATAAATGTATGCAGATGAACATGCCTAGATGAAAAAGAAATGTAATTTGCTAATTTATATATTTTCCTTTTAAAAAATAGAATAAATTGTACCTACAACTATTTCAAAATTATTAAAAAAACTAAATACTGTGGTGGCATTTTTAGGTGCACCACATAAGAAAGGACTCAAAAAAGAACTGGGAAAACAGCTATTCCACACAAAAAATAGTCTACAAGTTGAAGACCTTCATGACAGTTGGTCATGAAGGTGACCAAGGATGAAATCATTTTCTTTCTGGCTGATATCCAATGTGACCAAAATAAGGTTTGCCACAGAAAATATAGATGAAGACCAGAACTTTTACAAGTCATGTTTCTGAGGACAGGTGAGTCTAAAATTGAACTTGTCATGCACCACAAACCAAAGATGACATTCCAGGAAAAAGCCTCATAGCAACTGTGAAGCATGGAGTTGGAAATGTCACAGTTTTAGGGAGGGTTTGCTATGGTGGCCCTGAGGTGCAAACCACGTCAGCAAACTGAAAGCACAATTACAAATTACAAAAGTACTACAACATTAACGAATGCGCTACAACATGAACGAAAGCTGAAATGGAGATGGACTTTTTCACTTTTGAGCCACAGCCAGAGGAAACCTACTCTGCAGAACAGGAAGTCATGGACTACCTGAGGTCAGCCTATGACCTTGAAATTCTGCATCGATTTCCAAACATTAAGAAGATTTTCTTGAAGTATAACACTCCAACCCCATCAAGTGCTCCCGTAGAGCGGCTTTTTAGTCTTGGAGGTTTGGTGCTCACACCTAGAAGAAATAGACTTTCTGACAGGAGGTTTGAAAAACTATTGTAAATGAGGTACAACCACTGGTTTACCTGTCCCACTCCACTGTTCCACTCATAAAATGGGATTACAACATAAGAATAGCCCAGAGTTCCAAAAGAGGACATGTCAGCCGATATGTGGTATTATACTTGAACTATTTTGTTAAATCCACTCCTTTCTGCTCCAATGCTGTGAACAAGTTCCATGTTAAGTTTTGTCATTACAGTGTTAATGAAGAAAGACTTCATCTTTATTATATTTTTTATTTAAAAAAACTACTTATGTTTAATAAATTGAAGAAAATATTAGTTTTTGTTAAAAAGCGTATTTTAGTGAAGTCAAAAAAGACCATTTTTTAAATATGTATATAAAGTATGAGTTTGATACTGAAGTCAAGAAATACTATTTTATTTTTTTTATAAAAGTATGTATCTACTTTTACTGCAGTCATAAAACACTTATATTTCATAAAACGTTTTTATGAAATGCAGTCAAGAAATACCTTTTTTTTTTTTTTTTTGTAATGTGTAATTGTTTTCAGTTCAGCTTCCAGGAAATACATTGTTGATGTTCCATTAAAATACACTTCCAATAAACTGCTTTTTGGCAAACCTCAATGTCATTTTCATATCGAGGTGGTGGAGGGCAGTTGTCAACAGCTGCTGAAAGTAACTAATAAAGTTACTTTTGATGTAACTTAGTTACTTTCCAAATCAAGTAATCAGTAATCTAACTAAGTTACTTTTTCTAGGAGTAATCAGTAATCTGATTAAAGTTACTTTTAAAAAGTAACTATGCCATCACTGTTTCTTAGCAAACTTAGGTCAGACAGCTCTTTGGGTCTTAAGATGAGATTCACCCTCTCTTCAACACATTAAGCTTGATATCTGAGTTTTAACCTTATTTAAAATGTTCTGTGTTCTTATGTGCACCTGTGTCTGATTTTAGCAATTTAAAGGGAACATGAACGTCCTTATCTATTCCCTACCACAAATGGCATTTTAAATTAAATTTATTTTTGCTCATTATCCATGTGTGGAAATGTTAGAAAACCACACAGATTTTCTTGACTTTAATGTTTACTGCTCTTGTAAAAAAATAAAGAAACCATTTATTGGATTCAACAAATGACAAAATACTCCCTTGCTTTGGAGTTAAAACAAGAAAAGCAATGATTGACCTGGAAATAATCACACATAATTCAGGTAAAATATGTTTCATTTTAGTTATTAAAAAAAAGCATCGTCTTTATCATCACAGTCAAAGTTAGGAAATGGAGGAAATTCTTAAAAACATTGTCAAAATTGACTAAGACAGTCAGAATGATATGGCACAAACCTAAAGACATAACATCTCACGTGACAAAGCCAAACAAATCAATATAATTTCTGCAGGCCTCAAGACTAAGCATAATGTATGCTTATAAAGTGCTATTATGTATTATAAAGACTAAACAGTTATATTAACTATGATGCCAGGATAATTTTGGAAACTCTGTTGAAAGATGAATGGAATTGTATTAATTACAGTCTTTGTCAGACAAAAATAAGCCACATACTGATATGATGTTATAGCAATAAATATTCTATCAACAGTGTATCATATCTTTTCTTGATCACTTAATAATGAAGCAAAAAAAATAAAAATAAAATCCACAATTTTACAAATTCCAGGCCACTCAAAGACATCAGTTCCCACCCAGAATGTTAAGTGGGTCATCAAATATGTCGCTGGAATCTGGTGCGGTACTGGTTTCCTTTGCTGGTGGAGTTTTCTTTGATTTATCAGGAGCCTTCGGCACTGGCTTTGCTGTGCTTGTTGTAAAAATGTCATCTTTGAAGGGCAGAGAGATATAAATATGTTAAAATATGACAAATAAGAGGTGAGCACTAAGCAGCACAGCTGATCTTCAGAAAGTATATGGTGGCATGCAAAAGTATTAAGTTTTGTATTTTTACGTTTTGTCATGTTCAAACCTCAAATGTATGTTTTAGAGATTTAATATGACAGATCTACACAAAGTAGTCCATAATTGTTAGCAGTTGTGCCATTCGCTTTCTACTTTTGGATGACAGACTGAAAGGTGCTCCACCAGACGCTCAAAAGTTTTTAAAGATTGTTGCATAACCCAATTGTGCTTTAAACTAATCAAGTTCTTCCCTGGCCTGTCAGGTTCATTCCTTAGTTTTTGTGATGTTTGTTCTCCAATGTTTCCCAACAAACCTCTGAGCCCTTCACAAATCAATTGGACTGAGATTAAATTACACATTTGCTAGTTGCGTGACTTCCCACTTGTTTCACTAAATTTCATCCATTGGTGTCAGAGTAAAAAGAGCTGAATAAAAATGTATGCCTCACTTTTCAGACTTTATGACACTTACTACCCACTACTGTGCTATGCTCACACAAAAATTTACATAAGATACATTGACATTTATGGTTATATTCTAAAAATGTGGAACACTTTGGAAAAGCATTGTAAATCTGTGGCAAGCATCACTGTTGCTTACCCATGTCGTCATCAAATATTGACTTGGTCTCTCCCTTTAACTTGGACTTCGGTTTTGGTTTAAATGTGTCTGTCAGGTCAGCAAAAATGTCTACATTATCGTCAAACAATGCAGCATCAATGCTTTTCTCTTTGAGCTTCTTGTCAACTTTAGGCACAATGGTGGCTTCATCCTGTAACACAAATTCAGACAGGGAAAACAGGAATCAAATCCACCCTGATAGCACAGATGAACCTTGATACAATTACCACAAACAAAAAGGTAAACCTACCTGAAAAATGTCCTGTGTTGAAAAACTACTGCCATTCTTAATTTCTTTATTAGTTTTGGATGTGGCAGTGGCACTGCTGTTAAGTCCAAATAAGTCATCGTCGTCATCTTCCATAAAGGTTGAGACTTTAGCTTTCTTTGTTACTGAACGTGACTTAACATTTTGGAAAAGATCATCAGTGTGCGTATCAAAAATAGAGGAGTGCTGACTGGGATCTATATCCTTCTTCAGTCCTGCCCGACTACTGGCCTGTGGCTCGATGCTCTTGGGGGTCTCCCTGGGTGAGGGCTTGTTAAAGACGGTTTTAGGTCCAAAGAGACTATCTGAGCCAAAGAGGTCATCTTCTTCTAATGGTAGTTGTTTCTTTGTGCTGCTGCTGTCCTTACTGGAGTCTTTCGTTCCTGCTTTTGTCGATACTGGCAATGACAGCTCATTGGGTCTGGAAGAGCTTTGAGAAGATGAAGACTGTGAAGGTAAAGGCTTTGGTGAGGTTGATGCTTCGGATGAGGAAGGAGATGTTGGGTTGATGGGCATGAGGTTGGATTTGTCTGAAGGGGGCAATGCTAAACTGGAAACACTGGGATTTGGCCCAAAAACATCTTCCCCTCTGCTCTGATCTGTGTCCCCCATCGACTTTTTGGCAGCCTGCTGCCTTGCCGCTCTGGACTGGGGTCTCCGAAGAGCCGAACCTTTTGCACGGCCCTGCAAGGGTAGGGAGATTTTAGCTACTTTCGGAGCAGATGGAGGTGAAGATAAAGAGACAACAGTACAGAAAGTGCCAAACTCAAAACCCACCTTGTGTGCACTTTGCAGAGTCGTGACCTGGACTGGTGTTTCAAAGCTCACCCCCCCTTCACTTTCACTCTCATGTCCTCCTATGGGGGTTGAAACAGGACTGGGGCTCAGGCTGGAGCTGGATACCCCAGAGGAAGAGCTCAGAGTCCCTGACATGCTGGAAAGAGCTCCAGGGAGCAAAGCAGCAGGGTTGATCATCAGACTGGCCTGGACGTTAAAATAAATAAATAAATAAATAAATAAATAAATAAATAAATAAATAATCAGATGCAGTAAAAGCTGTGTAGATTCTGTTTAAGATTATTTTACTTCAAGCAAGAAAAGTCAGCATTTGTACAGAACCACAAACTAATAGTACATATTTGTATCACTTCTCTAACTTGTAAGTTCCTCTGCGTGGTTCAGAGAAAGGAGAAACCAGGACTGAGGATGGAAATGGTGCAAGAGCAATAATGAACAGCAAGAACTGCTGAAACTGCAAAGTCCAGCAAGACAACTCTTCTTCATTAGTAAGATAAAATGAAATAACCATTTTCAATTAGGATAGTCAATTTTAGCCAGTTTGGAAGAAGAATAGGAAAAAGCAGATTAAAAAATACGTAAGTAATATAAGTTTCCTGAAGAGGAAAATAAGAGAAAAAAATAGGTCAGTATTAAAGGCTTTTAATTCAGTTAAAAAAAAAAAGAAATTACTTGAAGTTTCCCAATCCTTGATGAGGAATCTTTAGGTTTTACAGGGCTTGGTGCTGGTTTCTGTGTAGTCAGATTACAGCAGGATCAAAATTGTATCCAACATAACATTTATGTTTTCTTTAAAAAAAAAAAAAAAAAAAAAAAAAAAGAACTAACAAAAACTGACAATTGAGAACAGAACAAAAAAATAATGTTTCTAAATCAGTAAATAGTTGCCACAGTTTTGCAGTATGGAACTGAAAAAAACATCAAAACCAATTGAAAACAGCCCACCTG
This sequence comes from Alfaro cultratus, assembly GCA_903066825.1. Taxonomy (NCBI): domain Eukaryota; kingdom Metazoa; phylum Chordata; class Actinopteri; order Cyprinodontiformes; family Poeciliidae; genus Alfaro; species Alfaro cultratus. The sequence continues at coordinate 5,438 of CAEFZX010008997.1, forward strand.
AATCTCTGAAACAGGATCAGGGCTTGCAAGTGGCGCTTTATCAAGAGGTTTGCTTGATTTCTTTGCTACTATCTATATAAAAAGGGAAATAAACGGTTGGCATTTTTTGTAAATGTTAAAAAATTGAAATCTAGTATTTTCTAAAAACATAAAACTTATTTGTTACCGGAGGGGGAGGCGTTGCTTTGACTGAGCTGAAAATGTCATCTTCGTCATCGTCTGAAAACAGATTATGTGCTACTGGTTTCATCGGACTGACCTTAGAACTCTGAAAATTGACCAAGAAAAAGGAAAAAAAAGTTTTTTTTTTGTTTTTTTTTAAACATACAATGAAAAACATGTGCAACTACACACAAAAGAAAATATTGTTTGCAGAGTAAGCAAAAACACAATGTTGTACACAAACATGTTCATGACAAGTTTGGCTTTTGAGAACTTTGAAGAAGTAATGTCGTTAAATGGCAAACAAATGTAACTGTGCAACCTTTAGGAGACACTTTTTACTTTATGCAGTAAAGCAGTATGTGATGATGTGAAAAGTCAAATTGCTTGTTTGTGCATCAAAGTCTTGGCCAATACAATGGATTCTGATTGTCAAGAGAGAATGCAATTACTGGCAAATTTTGTTTCACAAAAATATAACGAGGAATGTGAATCAGTTCATAGTGGAACAGTAAATGCAGTTTGGAAGGTCCAAATAAATTTGACTTTAACGTCTGAGCTGAACTTAGAGCTGCTTCTTGTTAAGAGTGAACTCGCACAACAATGCAACAAATGCACTGACCTCAGCTTTTGTTGTGACTGCAAAAAGATCAACATCAGGGTCGTTATCCTTTTGCTGCGTTTGACTGAACAGCAGTTCTTCGTCCTGGAAAACCCCTGTGCTCTTTTTCTGCTGTTGCTCCTCTGCAGGCTGCGGAAAAATTTTACATTTCAAATGCAGAAGTAAAACAAAAATGCAAATGAACAAATTTTCCCATATTTTCTGTCCTATTACAAGGCAGACAAACCTCTGGTGTTTTTCCTGCCGTGGGCTTACTGGCCGAAAATATTGGAACGTTCCATTCTGATTCGTCTTCGTCATCCTCATCAAACAGACTGACTGTTTTTGTTTTGCCTTCCTTTTTATCATCGGTCCTAAACATTGGTGGTGGGGTGCCTTTGGAGAGGAAGAGGTCACCCTGGTCTTCATCATCCAGAGGGCCCTTTGTCTGGTTACTGCTGAGAACGTCAATGCCACCAAAGAGACTGACTGCTCCAGCAGGCTTCTTTCTGATTTCAGAGCTCTCCGGTGACAGCACAGCTTCAGGTTTATTTTCAGATGGTTTCGGTTGCACCGGCGGTTTGTCCTTTGCTGGGGTCTCTGAGACCAGCACCTGCTCTGGCTTCGAGGAGGATTGCGAAGTGGCAACAGGCACCTGGGAAAATTACAGATAATTTAACGGTTATACGAGGAGGACGCACAAAAACACATGTGAACTTTCAAACATAAGAACTGCTATCCTGTTTGTCAGTGCCTTTGACGAACAGTTTAGGTCTGTAGGACCACACATTATACCAACTCAATATCATCCTCTACACTAGTTTGTTATGCTAAAGTCTTGTCTTGTTGATATGATTCAAAGTGCTCTTGTATAAATATTTTTCTTGGTAATTTAGAAATGTTAAATTCTCAAAATAATTCCCAAACATGAGACGGTTCTATCTACAAGAATAGTTTATTTTCTTGATTTCAACTAAGCATCAAAATATATATATATTTTTTAAAATGACACATCAATCGTGCATAAGCAATGAGTTTAAGATTTTTGCTCACTCACTTTTGTTGGGGCTTCAGAGTTTGTGTGAACTGCAGAGTTATTGCCAAACAGAGATTCTTTTCCTTCATCATCTCCCTCATCTTCAAACAAGAGAGCAACCCTCTGGGGCTTCTTCTGACTTCATGAAGGCAACAGAACAAGAAGATGGGTGAATATTTAAAATGTTAAAGTACAATAAAAGTTACAATACAACTTGAGCCAGACAAGAGCTGCTTTGTTTTCCGTTTACAAATGAATTAAGTTATTTATAATGGTATGTACCTTGAAGTCTTTGTGTCGGCAAACAGGTCATCATCATTCTTGTCGTCAAACAAACTGCTCTTCTGAGGCATTTTAGCACTTGGAAGATTAGATGGGGCACTAGTGCTGGTTTTCATTCCTCCAGTCTTACTCTCCGCCTTCGATGAGCTGCTTTTTGGACCTATCCACTGATCCTGACATTTCAGAAAATTACATATTTCAAATTCAGAAAAATCCTGGTAGGCCAGTAGAAAATATTACCTTTATTATCCACATACCTCGTCGTCGCTGAAAAGAGAGCTGGATGCCGGTTTGGTGCGTGGTGGGACGGAGACTTTAGCTTGAGATGGTTTAACTTGAGATTTGGCTGCAGACGCAAAAAGATCCTACAAGGTGAAAGATTAACATGTAGTGATGTCAAATAAAACCGGCCAGATTTTATTTTTTGATGTAATGAAACAGTTTTCACCTCTTCTTCCTCATCATCAAATAAGGACAGGGGGGTCTTGCTGGTTTTACCCAGACTTGAAGGGTCAGGCTTAGATTGACTCTTAGTGACTCCTGGAAATAACTGACGCCATCAAAAAGACATCAAGCGTTATCGAAATGTTTGTGAGGTTTATCTCTTCTTACCATTTTGTTTCTACTGCGACCATTACCTGAGGCTCTTCATCATCAGAGAACAGGCTTGTACTATGAGGTGTTTCTATTGGCTTAAATGGAGCTTTTCCAACATCAGCAGCAGCAGGAACAACCTGAAGTTCATAAATGTAAATAAAATAAAAAATAAAAATAAAGAGTTGTGAAATTATACTATTTATTGAAGAAATGGGGATTTAATACATAACAAAAAAAAAAAAGAAAAGAGGAAAAAAATAAATCAAGAACAATAAAAACCACAACCTCAGCAGAGGAGTAGTCAAATTGTTTAAGAGATGCACAGGTTAGTTTTCTTGTCAACGACAACGTGTAAAAATTAAGGATGTAAACAAAAAATGTAGACAAAATAATGCAATGGCTTGACACAATATTTCCCAAGATGTAGAATGAAATGTGAAGGTTTTCTCCTCTCTTCTTGATATGATTTCTGCATTGCAGAATAATGGGGTGCATTTTACACAGAACCTTTGTCACCCATAATCTAATTTCACATGGTGTCCCCCAGGGCTCAATTCTTAGCACTGTTCTTAATGTGCACTGTCCCTTGACAAATAAATGTTAATTATTTTGAGCCTATTAAATAAAGTTAATTAAGTAAAATTTATTTACTTAAATGCAAGTTATTATTAAATCTATTTTCGAGCATTCCAGTTTTAGTGTATGTTTATTGCTGTGCTATAAACATTTGACTGTCTATGGATCAATGCACAGCATTTTGAAAACGTGTTGTAATAAACGTGCTCTATAAATCAGATATAGCGAAGATCATGTTCAATTGAAACTTTAATTGTCTTAGGTGCCTTATTATTTTCCCCCACAATTAGGTTGTATTACTTATGTAAATAACTTAAATTCTTCTAACATATTAAGTTATTTGTCTACATTTTATCCAGTGTCTACTTAAGAAGCCGTAAGTTGTTTTAGAAGAAAAACCAACCCTTACATTGTGACCACCGAAGACAATGGAGCACTATTAGATTGAAATTCTAACATTTTGCGAATGAAAACAAACTAAATTGATGTGTGTTAGGGCTAAGTAGGTAAACAATAGTCTATCCAGACCTCTTCATTTTTCTCAGAGTCCTCGCTGGTAGACGTCTGCCGTTTTTTCAAGCCCTCGCTTAGCAGGCTTTTAGTTGCAGGACCAAACATGGAGATAGCCCCAGCTGGCATCTAAACATGAGATTGACCGTCACCATGGCAACACACAGAAAACACAACATACAACACTAGACATTTTTTAGAAAGAAAGAATGTTTCAATTTACCTTTTTCTCTGGAGGTTTGTCTTTCTCCTCCTCAGACTCCTTCTTGCTTTGGGTTGGAGTTGCTGCTTTGAACTTGCCACTGAATATGTCACCATCATCATCATCCTCATCGTCAAAAAGGTCAATTGAATTTTTAAGTTTGGCTTTCTCCTGTACAGCTGGAAGTAAAATAAATAATCAAGCCTAGATCCCATTGTAATAACTGCAGAACCACTTAGGCGCCTCTTTCATTCACTTACCAGAGTCTGACTTTTTCAGGGTTTTACCACTAAAGAAATCATCGTCTTCATCGTCATCAAACAGCCCCCTGACTCCACCACCACCAGCTCCAGTGAGAGTTTGTGTGGGAGCTGTTTTGGTCTCGACAGCTGGGATCCTATTTTCTTTTCTCTCCTCTGAGTCAGAGCTTTGTCCAGAACCAAACAGGCTGTTATCTGATTGGAGAAAGTTTGTTTCAGTACAATAAAGCATAGGAAAAAAAAAAAAAAGGTTGCATATTACTATTAAGATCTCTTCTACTACCTGGAAGTATTGATACGGCACCAGCTGGAATCTTCTTATCAGCTTTACGAGATTCTGAACAGCAAAATAAATGTTAATCTCAACCTGTGTGTTTGCTTTAAAAATTAATCTATTTGCATTTCTAGATTTTACCTGTAGTTTGAGATGCGCTTTTTATCTTTTCATTCATTACTCTTTTCTCCTCCAACGCAGGTTTTGGCGCCTCAGAGAAAAGATCTCCCTTTATGATGCAATAGAACATGACTCATTAAAATCTGATCCCACGATCTGCATTTGTATCTGCATCTGCTTCCACGATGCAGATACAAAACAGGAAATAAATCACATCACCTCGCCATCGTCGTCAAAGAGGCCCTTTCCTCCACTGAAGAGGCCGCTTTTTCCTCCAAATGGGGAGAAGTCATCATTGTCGTCATCATCGTAATGATCGTCCATCTTGGGAGGCTTAAACATGTCATCGCTATCCTCCTCAGCCGCTGGTAAAATTTAAAGGAACAGTTTAAGTTTGGTCGGTTTGTTGCGAAAACTTTAATGGAGCATCTAAACGTAAGGCTGAACAGGAATGGTGATGACTGTGTCCTACCCTGTGGTTTTGAAGGCTTTGGTTCTTTTCTGCCTTTACTCTTCTTCTTAGATGCCAATGCTTCAGGATAATGAAATGGTAGAAACAAAAGATCCATAAACATGCACATGTAAAAATGGCAGATGTATGTGAATTGCACTTGATGTTGTACTCAAACAAGAGTTTTATGCCAGGTTTTCACTAAAATAAAACACAGATAGCCTTATCAAAAACAGGTGTAAATGGTAGCCCAGAAATGATCGTAGGATAGGTATATACGATTTATGAAATGGATAATAAAGCAAACAATTGGATGTTGATAAATGTGGTGGCTGAAAACTTTAGCTCACTTCTATAAATAAAAAGATCTTTATTGATCCCTTCACATACAGAGAACAATAAAGTCTGTAAATTCTTTGTGATGTTATTCGAATCTTCCCAAATATAAGTAGGCAAGTTAACAGCTGCATATTAGCTGCATTTTTGCTTGATTGTTCACTAATAATTTTCCAACAAAGTTTGGTTTCCTCAGTTGCATAACGGGTATACAAGGACAAACTTTGTAATTTCGTAAATAACTGTGTCCTAGATGAATTTTACCACAATGATTTGTGTGAAAATGACCAAACATGTTTGATACCTGAGGACCAATGAGATGTAAGAATGGAAATCTACAGTGGGTGATGTCATGTGTGGTAGCTGGTAATGACAGGAACTTACACGCACGATCTCCTTCAGGCCGGGTCATTTGTTCCCCTTTGATTCGGGCAGCCAACTCATCTTCAAATCTGAACTCGCCTGTGTTCTGTGACATACAAAATATGAGCTGCCATTCTTTTTAGAAATAATCTGATTATACTTTTCTATTTCAAATACTTTAGGTCTGTACAAAATTATTATTTTGTGTGACCCAGCTATACCTTTGGAGCATCATCTTCATCTGATTTTTCAAATAAGTCTGAATCCTCGTCTTCCTCTTCTTCAAAACTAACCATAGATGACTTCTAGATGCAATTGAGGGAAAATTTAAAACTTAATTGGTTTGGAGGTGAAGTTATTTTTTATATGGAGATAGAAAAATGACTTAAGATACCTTTTGAATATTATTGTGCGCTTCAGGCTCCTCCTGGGAAACGTCATCATCGGAATTCTGTTTAAAAGAAGAAAAAAATTTTTTTTTTCTATTAAATGTTTTTGAAAATTAAAATAAAGCCATAAGATGCAAAATAATAAGGGAAATATTATCTCACAAATTCTTCTTTGTCATTTTCACTGTCAACGACGCTGTCCCTGTCGCTGTCAACCGATAGTTCTGAAAATGACATAAAGGTTATTGATGTCAAGCTGAGATACAGACAGAGTGGACTGAGAGTCTTACCGTCACTTGACAGGTCACCAAGCCCAACATCATCCTGCTCCATGAAGGCTTGAGAGCCAATCAGATACGGAAGTGGCCTATCCACATAGAGATCCTAATACAAATATAAGTAACACCCAAACTTAATTACACTGATCTCATCACATGCATTCCAGTCAAAATTGCAAAAACTGCCTTTTGCAATTATTGCTTTTCAGAGGAACAGCACACCTTGGGTTCCAGGATGGCCTCTACTCTGTCCAGGATCTCCTCGTCCTCAGAGTCAGAGTTCCCTGCCTTGATGTCCAGATGCTCAAACGCTGACTCCAGTACTTTCAGCCCATAACTCACAGCTTCCTGCATCTTGGGGATCAACTCTGCCTCTTTTTGCTCTCGAGTCTTTTCCTGAAGTTCAAAGATGAATAAATAAAATGTGAAAATACTTGCAAAAGTAGTTTCAGACTTAATTTTTTTTTCACATTTTGTCATGCTACAATCAAGACATCAATGTAATTTAGTAGGCTTTCATCTGCTTCACCAACACAAAGTAGCACATAATCATGAGACATGGGTTAATTTTCTCTCCAGTTAAAAAGGAAACATGACTTGCTTTTGTATTTAGCTCTATAAACAACAATACCCCTACATAAAATTAAAATCTAGTGCAACAAACTGCCTTCGGATGTTCAGGAGTGAGTAATTTATTCACTCATAAGCCCAGCTGTTTAGTAAATTATCATAGATGCTTTTTTTGGGGGGGGTTTCCCCATCAGTGAACAAATGGCATGAAAAAAAAAGCCAAGGTAAAAGCCAAGGGAAAAAGCATAGAAGACCTTTAAAGCAGGGTTAGTCAAGCAAACATCTGGCTGTTAGGAAATAAAATAAGAATTACAGTAAAACTGAGACAATGCATTGTTTTCCTCCCATTTTACAGACATGAACTTCTTTCACTTTCACATAAAATTCCAGTATAGTAAATTCACATTTGTGTTTGTAAAGGGACAATTTGTGAAAAGCTCAAAACACTGCACTCAAGGAAAATGAGAGCGGTTAGCAGGTTTGTGCTCAGTTACCTGTTCAGGCTGCTTCTCTGCAGCCTCAGCCTTGGGCATCGTCTCCTCCACCTCCTCATCATACACTCTCTGTTACAGAACAGGATACACTGAATCACGTGTTGTCTGCTTAAAAACTCCTTTGGCTCAAAAAAAGTCTAAAAATATCAGTGTAAATTTAATTTGGCGAATGCTATTAATGGATTTATGAGATACATTACATTTTCTATAAATTGTGTATTAGAGAGCATTAAAAAGTCATTGAAGACAGAGTGCAGGCGGCTGTCTGTGGCCTTGGTGTCCCGGATAAGGCTGTCCAACTGCTTTTCAATCTCATGCGTCTTTGACAACATTCTCTGCGAAAAGTCTTGGAGGAAAAGGAAGAGCTGTGAGATAAAAAAGAAAAAGCCGTTATGAAAAGAGGATCCGCTGATTTCACAACTTTCTCAAGCACTGTTTCTCTGAGGCTTCAAAATTACAATACCATTTCTAGCTTACCCCCGAGTCGGCTGCTAAGGACCAGTTGGCACTCTGTTGTCGGATCTCCTCAAGACTCCATGGTCTCTCCCACACCTGAGCATCTTTGCTAAAAGCCTCACTTCGGCTTGGGCCATTTGTGAATCCATTTGGCAAAGTACTCATCTGGAATCAAATAATTTGTTATAGGCTTTTTAACACCTGTCAACACATAAAGAGCACAAAACTAAACAGAAAATTATCTTTAGCATACATTTGTACTCTAAACGAACACAGGTTACCTGTAGGAGGAAATGAGAGCAAAAATGCAAGTTGGAGTGAATGTTTCCACTGACAAAGACTTTCTGAGTGTGAGTTTCGCTGCCTATAACTACCTTGACATAACTACCACTTGTGTATGACATTAAATAACGTAATCAGTTTCAGTTGCATATCTTTCCTTCATAGTACCTTCCCTTTAACATCTTATCACATTAAAATTACAAAGCTCAATGCATTTTATTGGGATTGTGCATAACAGACTGATAGAAAGTTCCCCCAGTACATAATTGTAAGGTGGAAGAAAAATAATTCCAACACATTTTACAACAAAAAAACTTTTGTGCTTTTTAATTCAGTTTACATTCTAAAAGCATTGATCCTGATACCCAAATAAATGCCAGAACAATAAGCTACATTTAGTCCACCAGTGGGTAATTCAGTCTCAATGTTTACAGTTATGTATAGTACCGTTTTGTGAGGTTTATTAAAGAACAGCACAATAAGGAACAAGGACACAGTGGTGTCTCTGAATCTTTGATTAGGTTATAATACAACATCAAGCTCTAAATTTCTCACACAGCGCTGGTCAATCAATCATTCAAAAATGAAAAGCGTATGACACAACCGCAAATCTACAATGGTCACTCAACTAAGCTGAAGAACCTGGCAAAGAAAGTATCACTCAGAAAAGCAACAAGAAGGTCCGTGGTTACTCTGGAGGAGCAGCAGAGAATCCACGGCTAAGGTGGGAGAATGACTACACAACTTGCTTTAATGCAAAAGTGGAAAACTTGTCAAGTCACCATAAAACATTGTGGGGGCAACATTGCGCTATGGTAATGGTAATTTTATTCAACAAAGCCAAAAAAGGTAGATTTGATGGAAAGATTGATGTAGCTAATTGCAGCACAATCCTCTAAGGCAGTGCTTCTCAAGTCCAGTCCTCAGGCCGCTCTGCTCTGCATGTTTTAGATGTGCCTCTAATCCAGAACAGCTGATTCAAATGATTGCATGACCAAGTACTGCAGAAGCCTGTTAATCACCCTCATATTCAATCCAGGTGTGTGGCAGAAGGGAAATACCTAAAACATGGGGTCATGAGGACCGGAATTGAGAAACACGGCTCTAAGGAAACATTATAGAGCAGGGGTCTCAAACTCCAGTCCTCGAGGGCCGCAGTCCTGAAGTTTTTAGATGTGCCACAGGTACAAAACGCTGGAATGAAATTGCTTAATTACCTCCTCCTTGTGT
>CAEFZX010009000.1:0-19348 GCA_903066825.1 Alfaro cultratus
CTGACTTCCTTTCTGGATTCAGTCTGACTTCCTGCCTGGATTCAGTCTGACTTCCTTTCTGGATTCAGTCTGACTTCCTGCCCTGTTTCAGTCTGACTTCCTGTCTGAATTCAGTCTGACTTCCTGCCTGGATTCAGACTGACTTCCTGGCTGGATTCAGACTGACTTCCTGGCTGGATTCAGTCTGACTTCCTGCCTGGATTCAGTCTGACTTCCTGTCTGAATTCAGTCTGACTTCCTGCCTGGATTCAGACTGACTTCCTGGCTGGATTCAGTCTGACTTCCTGTCTGGATTCAGTCTGACTTCCTGCCTGGATTCAGTCTGACTTCCTGCCTGGATTCAGTCTGACTTCCTGCCTGGATTCAGACTGACTTCCTGTCAGGATTCAGTCTGACTTCCTGCCTGGATTCAGACTGACTTCCTGTCAGGATTCAGTCTGACTTCCTGCCTGGATTCAGACTGACTTCCTGTCTGGATTCAGACTGACTTCCTGTCTGGATTCAGTCTGACTTCCTGCCTGGATTCAGTCTGACTTCCTGCCCTTAGCTTTGTGATCCAATCTGCTTTTCCCTGCAGGTTCCTCTGCTCTGCTTCTCTTCTCATTGTGAGTTTCAGTCCTTCATGCTGGTTCTGGTTCTGGATGCTCAGGACTGATTAATTTCATGTCTTCACCTCAGAAGCGGTTTCTGCATCTTGTCAGCAGGTTTCAGTCGAAGCGTCCACACACACTGACCTGTCTCTGGTTCTCAGTCTCGAGTCTGAGGCGAGCTTCGATGCAGCGCCGCGTCTCGAGGAAGGCCTGGCGCTGGGCCCGGTCGGACAGGTAGCTGATGAAGATCCCAGCGGTGTTCATGCACATGAAGAGCACGGCCTGAGCCGCCACCTGAAACACAGGAAGTCACGTTAAAACACTTCTGCCATGTTATCATCGTACAGGACGGAGCGCCAAACACCAGGATTCGACTTTTAGAGCCACCCCGTCCCATTCAGCCGCTCGTCGGCATTCAGCCACTCCGTCTGCATTCAGCCGCTCGCCGACATTCAGCCGCCCTGTCGGCATTCAGCCACCCCGTCGCATTCAGCCACCCCGTCGAATTCAGCCACCCCGTCGCATTCAGCCACCCCGTCGCATTCAGCCGCCCCGTCGAATTCAGCCACCCCGTCGCATTCAGCCACCCCGTCGAATTCAGCCACCCCGTCGCATTCAGCCGCTCGCCGACATTCAGCCGCCCTGTCGGCATTCAGCCACCCCGTCGCATTCAGCCACCCCGTCGAATTCAGCCACCCCGTCGCATTCAGCCACCCCGTCGCATTCAGCCGCCCCGTCAAATTCAGCCGCCCTGTCGGCATTCAGCCACCCCGTCGCATTCAGCCACCCCGTCGAATTCAGCCGCCCTGTCGGCATTCAGCCGCTCGGTCGCATTCAGCCACCCCGTCGAATTCAGCCACCCCGTCGCATTCAGCCGCCCCGTCGGCATTCAGCCACCCCGTCGCATTCAGCCACCCCATCGCATTCAGCCACCCTGTCGGCATTCAGCCCCTCGTGTTTTAGCGCTCAGTGTTTCCATTGCTGTTTTCTGATTGGCCATGGCCGTGTGGTCAGACAGAGCAAAGCAAGCAGGAAATAATCGCCGCCATTTTTCAAATTCATAGCAACAGTAGATAAGCAACGCAGTTCTTGAAAGAGACCAGAGGATGTGTAGCTACATTCACATAGCTGGGAAATCCAACCTGAATCCGACATTTTCACAGCCATTCCAATCTTTTCAACCCAAAAAATCAGATTTGTTCCACTTCCAGATGAATCACTTTAGAGTTCGTCCAGGTTGTATCGTAGCTGCTGAATCTTCTGTATTTAGCGTATTTATTCGGCAGAACTCCGTCAGACTTTCTGTTGGTGATGCAGAAGTGAACGCAGTTGTCAGAGACGTTGGGCAGGACTCATCACGCCGACGTCCTGCTAACTGTCAGCTCTGGTTTTCACTCCACAACAACTCATCTGTCCGACTTCCTGCAGCCAAATCCGAATTATTCAGAGACTCATGATGTGATTCTGTTCTGGGAGCAGGAGCAGAACCTCGGGTCGGTTCTGTGGTTCAACAGTTGGCTTCAGGTGGAGAGAGATTCCTGTTCTAGAACCAGGAATGCAGTTGTAGACCTGAACGTGTGTCCGTTTGGCCAACAGGTAATAATGACGGTGTTCAGAGGGGAACGCCGTCGGAAAGCAGAACCGACGTCAGGAAGCAGTAGGAGGAACAAGCAGGTCAGTGGTTAAAGGAGCGTTCCAACTAATGATGTTTATGCATATGTTTTATGATTTGTGTGTTTAGAGATAAACCTTCTTGTTGACTGAGAGTAATGGAAATGAATCTAATAGAGAAGCAGAAATGGAACAATACGTCGCTGAATCAAAGGATGTGAAATTTGTTTTCTTGTGTAAATAATAAGTGAGATGTGACTGTCAGATTCCTCTGAAGGAAACGCGTGTGTCACATTTAAATAAACACAGAGTGAGTCAGAAAAGCAAGGCGGCACGCCTGGCTGCTTTGAAACATGACGGAGGGCTTTTATCTGAGCGCGCTCAGTGAGGAGCAGCCTTCAGAGGGAGGCGAGATGATGCAACGGCGTGCAACAGGAGGGACTTCCTGCCTGCCGCAGCTTCGCATGATGCAAACCTTAGAGCAGGTGAGCTTCAGTCACACACAGTGGTGCTCAGATGACCTGCAGCACCAAAACGCCCCACCCTGAGGAGCAACTGTTCCTGTTCAGGGGGAGAGGCGTAAGACTCAGGGACGAGTCTGAACAGGTCCAGAGCATCTGCCCTCCGTTTGTTTCTGTTTCTATAAAAAGATTGTTTTTATTTTTCTACATGAAGCGCAGAAACCCAGGAGGAAACGTTTGGACCAATCACTGAGCTCACAGGGTTCTGATGGGGCTGCTGGTGCTGCAAGGTTCAAAACTGGACCCACAGATCTGTTATTTCTTTCTGCTCCAATGAGCTAAAATAGTTATTGACTGCCAGAAAAGTTAAAATAACTTTTATCAATCAGTGCAAAGCGAATTGAGTTGTGAATTGGGTGAAAACTGTTGTAAATGCTCCAACCACCAGCACATTGAATTAATGTTTTATAGTTTACATTTTTAGTTGCAGATAATACTATGCATAAGATATTTTATTTAGACATATTATGTTTTCCAGGCACATAGTGCCATTTTATAACACAATCAAGGAACTATGTTACCTTCAGTTGTTATAAAAATGCTATTTAACAAATGTGACTTAAAAGAAATTTGACTATGTAATTTAATTATTAAAATAATAATTTAGTTGAAATTGGGCCTGTGCCTCTTTAAAAGCTCCTGCTCTTTCTGAAGCTCCGCCTCCAGGAAGTCATCCCAACATGGCTCCTCTATTAACCCTTCGATGTTTTTACCAGCGATGCGCTAAAAGTCGTAGCTCCTACAGTGAGCTCAGCAGTTCCACCAGCTGTTTGCTAATCGCTGCTGGCTAGTCTGAAGGAGCTGAGAGCTGGAGTCGTGGGGGAGGAGCTGCGCCTCAAAGGCGGGGCTACGTCTACCCAGGCGTCTTGCACAGCTGAATGGTTGCCATGGAGATTAAAGGATTTGTAAAACATGAATGTAATAATCAAGGCAAAACTGCAGGTTTGTTAGTAATGAGGGAAAAACATCACAACATTATGGAAAGATACAGTGGATTTTACATGATTCTGCCCCTCTAAAGGTGACCTTGGCTACTTATTTCATCAACCTAATGTTTACTTATTATCTGGGCGTAGTTAAAGCTGCTTTTGCTTTATTTGTTTCACATGTTGCCTTTGCAACATTTTGTATTTTTTGTTTCTTTGCTGTGTTGTTTCTCCCTCATGTGGTGAGTTTAGGTTACTGCACCTCTATTTAAGCAGGCCTTGCTCTGCAGTTTTATTTTAGATCAGTTGAGTTGGGCCCAAATTCATGTCATTTTGTTAACTATTCTTTGATACTAAGTCTCTTTCTTTTTTTCACTTTTGAACATTTTTTGTCTTCGTCTGTTTGGACTCACAAGCAGAAAGCAAAGTGGGAACCAGTCGGTTAGATAAAGCAAGCTACAACATCATAAACAAGTTATTGTCTGAGTTTAATCATGTTGAATATGAGAGGAGGATTTTATTTATCCCATCAAAATCAATCTGCTAACGGTGAGATTCCAGGCTGGGTGTTTCCTACATGAGGCTGATTAGCATGAATCAGATCAAAGTGATGTTGATCAAACGGGGTTTCGTTGCTCCCCTGCTGGCGCTCTCTGATTTTATTTTCTGTTTTTTTCCAGGAAGGAGAAAGTGCTTTTGGACTGGAGGCAGAATGGTGTCACAGCAGATAAAAACCTCAAACAGACAGTTGTGTCCTCCATCAGAGAGCGAGGAGCTCTCCAGTGCGCCGCGTGTTTTCCTCTGCAGTCAAACCGCCGCACTAAGAGCACATTTGGAGTGGGAAAAATGGAGCATGAAGAGGGATTTTCTGATATCTGCTGCTCTCAACAGCATGATGATGCTTCACGGAGCGCGGGTTGACATTTTATTGCCGGCTTTTCCCGCAGCTGCTTGCAGCTCTGCACACAAACATACCTGCTGGACACAAACATCCAGAAACACCGACTGAGACCCGATCAGCAGCACAGAGATAAATATGAAAATACCACATCAATAACAGAGTGTCTGGTGTTTTCACTGCACAAACCAAACAAACTAGAAATCTTAGACACATTTCATATCGTCTTTTATTAATGACCTTCTGTTAGTGTAATTAATTAAAGCTCTTTAACCATATCGCTGCTACATATGAGATCATTTTCTATTTAAATCTGAATAGTTCAGTCCAGAGGCTATTGGTTGAACCAATCAGCACAAATCATCTCCTTGGATTCTGATTGGTCAGCCTGTAATTCTGAACATCTGATTGGTTCAATTTTATTGCGTTTGTATCAGAAATTACAGACTTTTGACTGACAAAGTCAAAAAATCCCATTATCTATTTTTACCCATCAATTATTAAAATGATATCAATTATATATTTAATTGCACTTAATATTCATTTGGTTTAATTAATATTCAACAAGCTGAACAGAGAATACGTGTAACAGTCAAAAACCCCAGACTGTTGAAGTAACCAGAAGTCGGTAAAACTCTCTGAAGGAGACGATTCCTGATCCTGCAACAAATCACTTTATGGGCAGAAAATCCCAGAAATTAACAAATGTGGTTAATGCAGGATTTCTGCAGCTTTCACCAACTCAAATCTAAAGATTTTTAAGACCTTTCTAAGACCATTATGAATGAAATTTAAGACTTATATGACAACAGAAATGCACAAAAGGAAACTGCATATTTTATAAAGAGTTAAGATACGGGTTGTGAGCCAACTGTTAGATACATGAATTTAAGACTTAAAAAAAAAAAGTGTATATGTTTTTATTTAAACTCTATTTAGTGTTTTTATGCTTTATTCCCTTGTTTTCTATCATTTTGGTCTTGATATATGTAATTATTTAGAAATAATTGTTTTTGAAAATGACGTCACCAAACAAATATAAGCTGTTATATTCTGCCGCTACGTGAGCCTGGTTTGAATTGAAAGCAGCAGCATAATAATTACTATTATTAACCCTTGCTAATTATTTTCCATGCAGCTGTTGACAAGCCTCTTCCTGGCTTAGCGCCTTTAATGAGGCCTTGTTAAAAACATTCACATCACTGGCATTTCCCCTAATGAGCGCACCGGCGGTCTCCATGCTGATGCCCTTTATGGCCAACCGCCGCTGATCTTTTCCAAAACATCACGGATGCCGCCACAGCTGCCGCAGCTTAGAGGCTTTCATTTCTGTCGCCGTGGGAGGAGAGCAGGGCTCCAGGGGAGGAGGGAGCCTCAGAAATTAAATCAGCGCTGACGGCGTCTGGGGAGTCACAACGACACAGTAGCACACCGTGATGCAGCGCTCCGGGCCTCAGGGGAAGATGGCCGCCTGCGAAAGGAGAAACCCAGCAGGAAAACCCAGGAGGAGCATCTTCATCCTCCATGGCTGCATGCAGACGCAGCAGCTGCAGCAGCTGCAGCACATGCAGCAGCTGCAGCAGCTGCAGCAGCTGCAGCAGCTGCAGCAGCTGCAGCACTGGACATGGAGCCAGACAGAAAGCCTCTCAGAGCAACGGTTGCACTTCTTCGTTGGTTTCCACATTCATACTTCTTGAGGTTTAAACTCCCGTTAAGGCAACAGAAAGTGTGAGAGTGACTGGAGTTTCCACATAAGGTAGCACAGCATTGACCCTCCCACACCTGTTGCTGCTGCTCAACGCTGCAGCAACACTCCGTCAGTTGCAGGAAAGTTTCATATTTTTCTGATTGGGAAAGTTCAGCTGCTTTTAACCCAGAGGCCTGAGAGCCCTGAGACAGTTTTGGGACAAAGTATTAATGTAAACAATTTTACATAAAAATGTCACAATTTGGTTAGAAACATAAAGATAGAACCCATAAGGACCAATTAAAATTTTTATATGCAGAAAACCAGTTGATTTGGGGTTTAGTTGTGTTTTAAAACTAGGATTTAAAGTGGTGCAGAGGTTAGCACTGCTGCCTTGTGGAAACAAGGTAAATCTACCACTTCTTGTGTTCTTAGTAACAAATAAGATGTTTTTCATGTAAACTTCTGACTTCTACTGTCAGAGAACGTCCCTCCATTAATTGTCTGAATCTGCTCATCCCTGCAGCTTTAAACTGATTGTTGAACATGGGAGGAAGTTGGAGTACCAGGAGAGAACCAATGCATGAACAGGGAGAACAGAAAGACCCCAGGCTGGGATTTGAACCCAGGACCTTCCAGCTACAAGGCAACAGAGCTTCCAGCATCCAACTCTGAGAAAAACTTTGTGGTAATTTAGTAAATTTATGCCTTTAATCATAAAAAAATTATTTTTCTTGCATATTTTCAACTTTTGGCATCAGAGAATATCCAATGTTTTTCTTGAAAATATGAGAAATTGACAGAAATGTCCTCACGTTCAGATTATTTGCTATTGTGTCACGATGTAGTGAAGATTTAAAGGTGTAAAGTCCCACCTGCAGGATAATGGGATGAAAAATCAGAGATCAGGTGTGAAACAGCCGCTGGGTGTGTTCAGTAAATATTTCATCTCCATCAGTGACCCGTCTGCTCGGCGTCTGTTCTCATGTTTTATAGATGAACTCTGGAGGCCGAGGCTGAAGCTGCGGTTAGAGTCTGATTACAGCTCTATAGAAACGTGAGGCTGAGAGGAGCAGGAAGCCTCTGCGCTGCCAAACGGAGGATTTGTTCTGCGGCTCGGAGCAGCAGAGGACCGTGACTGATTAACTGGACCTCGGCGGCGCCATCGGACCGGGCCGCAGCTTAAACCCAACATGACGACAATAACTCATCACAGGGGATGTTTGCAGACACTTTGTGAAGCGGCTGAAGCTCATCGAGTTGTTTGCTGTCTTCAGTTTTTACTTGTTGGTTTTTGTTTTCCATCCCGACCCGGTCCGCCTCTGAACGGGTCCAGTGACACACAGAACCAGAGAGCTACTGCCAGGACGAGCTTTACACAGCATCGGGTTTCAGTAATTAGCAGCATTAAAACAAAATGTTCCAGCAGCCAGAAACACACAGAGCATCAGATCCACTTCCTGTTACCAGCCCGATTAACGCTCGTTAGTCTCACATCCCGTCCTCAGCAAAAAAAGAACTTTAATTAGTGAGCAGAAGACGAGACAAACATTCAAGATCTGCTTTAAAACATAATCCTGCAGTCCGCTGACAGAGTACTGAAACCCTTTAAACGTTTTACATATTATTGAAGAGAGCTCATAAACAATGTATTAGAATAATGAAGGGATTTAATGGAGGATCTAAATACGGGTCCCCCTCCCCTCCCTCTGTGTGATGGTTATACTACTAATTAAATACAACAGCAATCAGACTTCAGTGTGAACAGTTTGCAGCCCCAAAGCGACACGCATGAGCAGAAGAAGAGCGTTGACTGCAGGAAAATCTGTTAGGAAGTGGAGTCAAAGCTAAGAGTGGGGAGGTTGGGATGCGTTCACTGACTCACTGCTTTCATCAATTCATTATTATCATTTCCTGACATTCTTCCATTCAGATTTACTGTCTGGCTTCTGCTGGTGCACAATTATGACGTATGTTTCATGTCAATGACAAAAAAGGCGGATAAAACGCAACATGACAGGATATTATTTAGTTCTGTATGGGAAGTGGAACAGATCAGATTTTGTCAGGGTGAAAAGATCAGAGTTAGACCATTTAGACGGATATTCATCACATATGGGTTTGGATTTAACTTCTGTGTGAACGTGGAACCTGATTTTTTTCAGTATTATTTCATTTTAAATCGCTGGTACTGATCAGCGATTTTTACTGTATTAACCAGAAACCATTTCAGCGCCGTCAGCAGAAACCGAACCAGAACAGAAATCCGTTTGCTACAGTAATCTGTTCAGAGGAAGTGGAACGGCGTTCCGACACACGGAGCCACTTGGCAGGAGAACCGTCGACACTTTTCTCCTCCAGTCTGACAGTTTTCTGTGCGGCGCTGCCAGGACGGCCGCCCGGCTGCGGCTGCATGTGTAAATTGGATTTGCAGTGAAACGGGGAAGCAGCAGCAGGTGGAGGAGGGGGGAGAGGCGGTGCTGCAGCTTCAGATCGCCGTCCATCAGAGGTGAGATGTTCACCAATATGTTCTCAATGTGTTGTCAGGAGCAACGCGGTGATTAGCAGATCGGCACGGTGTGATGATATCTGCTGCAGATTAGATCAGATCTCATAAATCAGATTTACAGAATGTGAACGCAACACAGCGACTCATGAACAACACTCAAACGCCTCGCTCAGTTCAGCTGGTCCCGGTCCAAAACATTACAGTAAAGAAATCACACAAATAACGAACCAACAGCAAACATTATATTCAGCACAAAACATTCATCATGGCGCCGCTATGGTCCTAATTTAATAAAAACACTCAGTTTTACTTCCACAGAAACCCACTTATTATTCTTAAAAATGTAATTAAAGACCTATCAGCTAATCAGAAGATGAGATGTTTGAAATGAGTCAGCTTCTCTAAGTTTTATTTTACCATTTTCAACTGGAAAATAACAGGAAGCTCCCACTAAGTGGACCCAGTTCCAGTTAGTGAGTCTGACGGCTGAATCAGGTGTTAAGATGCCTCCTGTGCAGAGAGGTGAACCACATCCAGCACCTACAGACATTTATAAAAGAACTGCTCTCCTGAAACCCAGCAGAACACCTTAGCGGTGAATTAAAGTTGGCATTCCCGCCCAACATCAGTGTTGAACCTCACAGATGCTCGGCTAAAACAACAATCAGACGTTCGCATTAACACACGCTAACCTTGTGGACTAACTGAGTAAAGATCTCAGCACTTCTGGTGATGCAGCGAACATGTTAGTGCTGCTCAGTCTGTGCACTGCAAAAACACAAAGTCTGACCAAGTATTTCTAGTTTCTAGTGCAAATATATTGAAGTAAGACAAAACTAACTTGCAAGAAACTTTTCATCAAGATATGGGAGCTTGTTTTAGTAAATCATTTCTTAATGCTAGTTACAGTGCCAGATTACTTTTATTATAAGAGAAATTGAACCAATATTCAGAATTATAACTTTAAAGACTTACTAAGAAGTTACTTGTAAGTTAGTTTTGTCCTATTTTGGCCTAACTCTAACCATAACTCTAAGTGTACTAAGATGTAAGTATGAGAAACTAGACCAAAATCCTTGGTAAGATTTAGTGTTTTTCAGTGCAGCTCAGCCTGCATGCTCTCCTGTAAATGTTACAACATTGTTATAACATTGTTTTATTCCCGCAGATGAGGAAAGCAGGAATAAAAGTGGAAAGGTGAAGTTTGTTTAGCTCTGTGGGTGTGGCTGTAAAAACACGTTTGATTCATCACGGCGAAGCCCGAATTTCCAGGCTGCAGTGAACGCTTCATCCTGCCCCGCTGCAGTAAATCAGCTGCAGCCGCGTTTTTCCTCCAGCTGACGCATGGACTCCGCTCCGGTAATCCTTCCTCCACACAGGCTGCGCTGCTCCACCCCGAGAAAGTATCATTTACGTCAGCGAGGAAGTATTCATCTGGAGAATGCTTTCAGGGAAACAAAAGAGGCAACATCCAGTTTTACAAATGAGGCGCGAAGCAGAGAGAAGTTAACATTCAGCAGAACAGGAGAAATGTTCACTAGAGCAACACGAGGATCCGTCCCGACACAACAGAAGAAAACAATAAAAGGTGAAAACGTCAGTGAAGCTTCTTCCTGTTAAACAAAACAGGTGTTCAATGTTTGTGCAGCAAAAAAATTATTTTGCTATAATTCTAGAGATATTAACAAATGTTTCCAGAGGTCAACCAGTCACTCCAAATTTACAATTTCAAACAAAATATGGTGTCAGTCAACTGTCCTACATTTGTAAAACCAAAGTTTTCACTTGTGCCATTATATATTGTAACCAGATGTAACCAGAGATCCGCCTGCCTTTACATTAACTAAATACAACAAAACTGGTGTAAATTAATTGTGCTGGTTTGTAAGATAAACTTTAGCAGTATAGTTGATTCACATCAAATTTGTTTTTTTGTTTTTTTTAAGTGGGAGAGACTAGTTGACCTTTGATGACCTCTAAACATATCTGGAAACATTTATTAGTATCTTTAAAGTAATAGCAGCTCAAACATTTTAAACATTTGACACCAAATTTGTTTAACTCAGATTTCTACAGAACCTCTGACCTTTCTGCTGTTTCTGGTCAAAAATCCAAAATTAAATTCTGCTAGTGGAAAATGAGTCCCAGCATTCTGCTCCCAATAAAACACACGCACACACACACACACACACACACACACACACACACACACACACACACACGCACACACACACACACACACACAAGCGCACACACACAAGCGCACACACACAAGCGCACACACACGCGCACACACACACGCACACACACTCACTCTCCATTGCATGTGTGTGCAACTGGATCTATTTCGATCCAGTTGAAAGATCAACTAATCTTAGCACAAATTTTTTTTTCCCAAAGAGTTTTTTTCTAAATTGCTGTGTTTCCATTAATCAAATTCATTTTCATAATTTCAATTTGCACAGTTACATGGTTAATGGAAAGGCAGCTACCGTGGAGAACCCACTGTGACAGATTATAGAAGACGGAGGGAAACCCGGTCGTATAATTCGAGGATTGAGTTTAGTTACTGTAAAGGTTTGATGATATCAAGCTTCTGCAGAGTGACATAAATGAAACCTTTAAAGTTTCTGGAACCAGTCAGTGTTTGCCTGTTGTTGCATAATTAGAGGGCGGACCAACACTTTCTGCAGACAGTTTATCCTGAGCAGGCTGTTCGCTAATCTGAGTCTCATAATTTAGACACTGACACAAAAAGCACGATCTGTGTCCTGCTTTAAGGACACAGATCCTTAAAGCAGGATCTGGAGTTAACCATGAAGCTTCACATCTTCCTCTGCAAACTGCAGATCTGAAACTGTTTCTGTGCCTCTTTTCTCCATCCCTTTTTACGTTTCCTTTTCTTCCTGATTTGCTGGTTTGATCTTAACACCATTCAGTGGAAAGCCGAGCCGATCTGCAGGAAAAACAGGAAAACAGGCAGCGATGCTCTGCAGAAACCCTCCAGCTGCCTCTCCGGTTGGGTCCAATACTGGGACACCAAGCTGCTGCAAATACCGCAGTTACCTTTTCAAATGGAAATAGTTCATAAGCATTCTTTAACTACGAAGGGAAATGTGTTTAGCTAGTCACAGATCATTGGGTCACTTCTGGTGAAGTGGTTGGATGAGAACCGACTTCCACTGGTCCTCACTGTGACGTTTTCCAGAGCTGATGGTTTTGCTGCTGCCGCGATGCGATCACATGTGACAGATAGTCGTTGCTGTGCAACAGCAGGGTGCCAACCTGCGCTCAGCCCCAGGACAGCCTGCTGTGAGCGTGGTCATGTCACTGCCATGCAACAAAACGCTGCGATCAGCCGAATCTGCTCACCGAGTCAGGACTTCATCCAGTCTGTTTTCTGTCCTGTTCTGACTGTAAAGCTGCTAGTAGCGTTGATCTGCATCAGGAAACATTTATTTGGGCTTGTTGAAACCTCTGTAGCTCTTTTTAATGAACAACAGATCATATTTTAGTTGAAACAACGTAGCGCTGAATAAATCTGGTTCTCCTCATTCTCAGCTTAATCTGATGGACTAGACGCCTCTGAGTGGCCATTTTCACCCGGATGTCCAAACACAAACACCATTCTCTTATTTCCCTGTATACCTGCTGTTGTTTTGCACTATTTAAACAGATAACCGAGATCCAACATTAATCTAGTTAAACGGTGACCCGAGCTGCTGGCCGTCGGCCAGGCCGTCTGGATAGATCACTGCTTGGAGGTAATCCTGTCTGAAAATCGTTCTTAGTGTGAAGAGTGAGCTGGAAATCGCCCCCACTCTGAGCTTAAAAGCTCTCAATATGTTCTCAGGTTTAACCAGGGAGAATGTTGCACATCAGACTCATATTTCACACAGTATTTGGGGATAAATGAAAAGGAAAGTCATGTCCTGAGGAACAGACGGCCTCATGTTTGTCAGACAATACTTCAGTGAATAAAAGGGGTTTTTAAAGCTTAATAAACATCATCCAAAGCTGCAAATCCAGGTTATCTTGTGAATATACTAGTTTATAATCATGGACAAATCATAATTTAGATGACAATGGGCAAATAAAAAAGTATAAGTTGTATTACTGAACATCTCCTTCCCTAAAGAGAAAGAAATCTAAGATGGGCCTTTAAATTTATGCATAATTAGCAACAACAGGCTTTATTTGAGAAACATTTATTTCAGATGTAAAAACAATACAGTAAAAATATTGTAAGCTGTTTAATGTTCATAAATAAATAAAAAATATTCTCACACCGACGTCTCCATGTTGTTTACACTGCAGTGCAACCTGGGTAATGACGTACGCAGGGTGGAAAAACTCTCGCTCTGTCCAGCCAGCACAGTAAGCTCTGCATCATTTCACTTTAAACCAGAACAGGTTGAAACGATGAAGGAAAATGAAGATGAAGAGAACCAAACGGATGAAGAGGAGCGACTCAGCTGAAGAAGACGGTATTTGGTATATTTCTAACCTGGAGAGCATGTGCTGCAGAAAGCTCCAGTTTCTTGCTGAAGCTGTTTACGGTTAGCATCAAGATCAAAACATTTACTCAGATATACCAGAATGGAGACTCTAACTTTATGCACCCGTCTATTATCTTTCAGTTTTGTTTTTTGTGTTAGTTCCTGCTACTTCCAGCTTCTGCTACTGGTGTTAGCTTATGCTAATGGTGCTAGCTCTAGCTACTATAATAAACAGTAGAACACAACAGATGTCTAAAGTATAAAATCTCCTGAAACGTTGAGGCAGTTTGTCTCAATCCAGACGTTTTGTGTTCTGACCTCTTCGGCCTCCATGACCTTCACTTGTCATGTTTGTAGACTGGAGTCTGTTATCACCTGCCCGCATCATCAGGCTCACTGTGCAGGTGAAAACATGATGATAATGGAGATACACAATTTTGAAGTGATTTTGAGTTTTGTGAATTTGTTATATCTGGATTCTCTGGTTTTCTGCACCACTAAAAATAAAAACGCTACAACCCTCCTGCAGACAGAGAAACTGTTTGTGTCACATGAAGCCACAGGGAGTCTAACTTGGTCTGCTCACCAATACATGATGCTGAACATGGTCAGTGAAGTCATAAACCAGCCATGTGTCATCCTCAATCTGTTTCTGCTCGTTAGCCGGCTTGTTGACCTTTGCAGAGCAGCCAGATGAGGTCCACAGGTCCAACACCGTCAGCTAGCAATGAGCTGGAGCTAATCGATACGCCTCGTCCTTCAGCCTTCAGCCAGAGTCAGTCACTTTTAACGCCTGATTCATCCTGTGGGGGAAACATGCAATCAGCTGTTTCTGGACATTTTATGTCCATTGAATGACGGACGTGTGTCAACTGAACAATGAAAGTCAAAAAAAGGTCAAAACAGAAAGCAGCCCAATCACGACCTAAAAACCTCAACTCAGACAACTTTATTAATCCCAATGGGAAAAACCTATCAGTCCACACATTCACTTCTATCCAAAGTTATTGATTAATTAAACATAAACAAAGCATAAGCACCAAACACAAGAAACAACTTCAAAACAGAAGAAGCTTTAATGCTAAAGCATTAAAATTTGCTGCAGTCTGACTCCTGAATGCGTCATGGAAGCGTTGAAGTGCTGACGCTCTGCCTGCATCAGGTGCATCAGGGGAAAAACTTAAACAAGTTTGCCCAATTTATGTCCAGAAGCTCTTATTGGAGAATGTATTTGTGTCCTGCTCACCGGCAGAGACACAATGAGCTGTAATTAGGTTCTGTCAGCAGTTCAGTTCAGTGAGGAAGACGTCATGGCTTTCATTGAGATGAATGTGTTTCTGGCTGCCTGATAATAGACAAAGAGGACTGCTGAGTCAACATTCAGGAAGAAAATGAGAATGACTTCCAGGTAACTTTCTTTGGAGGTCAGTCGACGGCACTGGAGCGTTTAAATTCACATTCAAGTTCCAACAAAAGCTCTGAAAGGAAGAACAAGGTAAGAACGTCCTCCTGATTCCCTCCGGCTTCAGGACTGACGGCGCTGCAGAGAGGTGATTTATCTGGTCCATACGCTCCTCTGGCACTCAAAGTCCACAAAAAGCTTTAAGAGCCCAGAAGAGAGGAGGAAATGAGGCGCTGCGAGGGATCCTTTTCATCACCTTTACAGCCCGGCCGCTGGGCCGTAAATCCTCCAGACAGACCATTTCGTTTGGTCTCAGAGGTCAAGGTCGCGGGAACAGGCCAGGTGACAAACGGTGAGGTCTAACGCCTCGCTGCAGTTCAGCAGAGCACATTGAGACATCACTTGGTTGGTTTGTAGAGCGTAAAAAAAGCTGGTGGTGCCTCCATCACACCAAATGTTCCTAATATATAAATCTAACTCGTGGTGAGACACAACTAACGTTTTAAATCAAGTTAATAGCAGTCTGTCATTTATTAATAATATTTAATTGAAAACCAAACAAAATAGGCAACATTTTAAATTTAAAACGACCTTTTGCTACTGAATTACTCAGCAAATAGACATAAGAGGTAAAAACAAAAATATTTACAGTTTTTAATCTGCTATTTAGATCATTAAACCATCAGATTAGCCTAAAGTGTTAATCTAGTCATTCAGCTTTCCAGAGTTTCATGGAGCTTCTTTAAAAATGTTGACTGCAGAAGCTGACATTAGCTTTAGCTGCTACATGTTTAGCAGTGAGATGCTACTTTAGGCTAGCATAGCTTCGCTGATAGGCTAACTGCTTTTAGCACAACAATAGTCTTTTCCAATCAGATTGTTTAGGAACAAAGATTAAACCCTCTGTGGGCCGAGAGAAGCAGCTTAGTCATCTACCACCACTGTTAGCAAATGTAGCTTATGTGTCCGGTTTATGAGACACAAAGGTTTCCACTTTCAAACCAAAATGTAAGTAACTGCATTAAAATATATGTAATTAATTCATCACAACTAGTAAGTCCCATCTCTGGTCCTAATTATAAGTAATTTAAACTGAATTTATTGTCGTAAAGAATGAATGTTGAAGTTGGACTCTATCTGGTCCACATGCAGGCCGGAAACAGAGCTTTTGGGTTTCCATACAGTATTCCAGTTTCTACCAGGCAGTCAGGACGGCTGCTGCAGAGCGACTGCAGCTCACATGTTGTTGAAAAGTCACAATAACAGAAAAACGGCTCTAGATTTGGCAGCAGTCATGAAAGTCGATAGAGTGAAGGTCATCACCAGAATGTTTTAAAGATTGGTCGCCACTGGTATTAATGATTCAACACATGAATAAATTATCAAAAGACGCTTCACCAAACACACAATCAACCAATCGACCTTTGACCTGTAGACCCTGAGAGGAATCAGGCTGTAGAGTAGGAACGGTCTGAACGCTCCAAACTTCTGAAACTTCTTCCACTAAATAAATGCAGCAGAATAAAAAGTTTGTCTTAACTGTGAGGATGGCTGGAGCACAGCATAAGATCGGTTCGTACCAACATGAGCTTCTGGCACAACAGTTTGCAGCGTTTTAATGCCAGATTGTCCTCCACAGTTGCTGCGCCAACAAAGCCCACCAGCCGGCTGCTTCCCCTCCAGCTGGACTTCTCCGTATCTCCGCTGAAAGCCCCGCCGATGCAGGCATCACTCTTACATAATCAGCAAATGATCTGGAAGGAACTTTAAGTTATTTCTCAGCTCAACAACTCGCCCTGTTCTCACTGAAAAACTGAATCTTCTGGAGAAGCTGGGGAGTAATTTCACCAGATATAAAAAGTGTTTACTTCCTGATGTCATTTCCTGTCTTCACCCATGAGATGTGTCTGAAGACGATGGACGAATGAAGCTATCAGACTGGTAACTTTTGAAAGGTCTGGGAGGTCGTGGCAGAAATGTCACTGGGAAACTCGGCCTATAAAAGCACAGAAAGCTCCGTCTCTGAGATCATTAAATATTAAGAGCGACTGAGTGCAGTGTCTGGTAACTGTGAGATTGTCTGAGATCAACCGCATGAAACGGGTGAGATGGAGGAGGCGGAGGGTGAGATGGAGGTGAGAAGGATGGAGCTGGAGCTTCCTCCCTCCCAGGGGAGCAGCTTTCATCGGGCCGAGGCAGCGAGCCGCCGGGCCGGCCGGCCGGCCGGCCGGCCGGCCGGCCGCTGATGAAACGCAGGGAAGAGAGATCCAATATAAACGCAACCGAGCGAAACGTTGCCTGGACGGGCAACGGCTCTGAAAAGGTCAATCTGTCCAGATCCACATGGCTGCCGAGTTCCTGAGCGGTACCAAATGGTTAAGGAAGCAGAAACCGAGCAGCAGCTGAGGGACGACCCATAAGAGGTCCAAAACACCAAACCGACCAGAACCAACCAGACCAGAACCAAACAGACCAGAACCAACCAGACCAGAACCAAACAGACCAGAACCAAACAGACCAGAACCAAGCAGACCAGAACCAAACAGACCAGAACCAAGCAGACCAGAACCAAAAAGACCAGAACCAAGCAGACCAGAACCAAACAGACCAGAACCAAACAGACCAGAACCAAGCAGACCAGAACCAAACAAACAGCACCCAAATGGACCTGGACTCAATGGTGGTCAACATGAGTAAACATTTAGAACTAACGGCTCATTAATTCAGATTTTCAGAAACTGGACCAGAAAACCCATGAATGTTGAAAAACTAACTTCGACAAACTCCTGAATCCGAACCAAAGTTCACTTTAACTGAACAGGAACTGAGGTTTGTAGGACGACCAAAATTGGCTTTCTTGGTTCGAATGGACATTCACACCTTAGCCAACCGAACCAGACTTCCCAGACAAATGGACCGGAGTTGGATTAAAGTGGACTGAATACAGATGGGACGAATGCAGCCTAAGAAAACTTTTATGCTGTTGTATTTTGATGAGGCATTAAAAAGAGTTACAAAAACCATTTCAACCTTCTGAAAGCTGAGCTGATGTGAAACATTTTCTCTGTTAGTTTGGTCTGGAGCCAAGATGAAACACAACTAACCTCACCAAACACATAAAGGAACCACAGCAACACATCGTCTCCATGCGGAGGTAAATCGGACCGAGCTGTGAGAACCTTTACATTTAGAGTAAATAATTCATTTCCCATCTTCAAACGAGGCTTCCTTGATCAGCTGCGGTTGTTGGTGCAAACAGCTTCAGGAGGAAATCTCTGAAGACGTGAGTCGTGCCGAAATGTGACGTCTGTTCAAAGCAAACGTCGCTGAACAGACATTAAAAAAACCCGTTTGATTGGCTGCAAGAGGCGAACAGGAAAGCTGTTTGAAATGCTAAAATCTACAACACCCTCCTCTCCAGAGGGCTTGCTGAAGGCAACAAGATTGAAAACACACACACACACACACACACACCCCTGTTGTCTCCGTGTCAAATCGACACTCAGCTTTTTTGTGTTATTTTCCCGCCTCTATCTCCTCAGTGCAGCCGGTAAGCCCGGTTTGACCTTGAAAGAGGAAACGGGAAGTGCAGCTAATCAATGCGCACACGGCTCAGGGTGTGTGTGAGGAGAATACACACTGTTACTATCGCCTTCATGATGCTAACGCGTCGTATTAGCATTCACACCGGCTCCTCTTACTGACCAGAACAACCTCATCGCTGTTTAACAGCAGAGAGGAGAACCAGCAAACGAGAAGCTCGGTCAGACAAGCAAGGAGGAGAGAAGTGGAAAACCAGAGAGCAGGCAGTATTAACAAGCGATGCGGCTCTCTGCACAGGGCGGCATTCTGCCAGGGAGCGGCAGGAGAACAGACTGCCAGTTCCAGAAACCACACAACAAAAAAGCTTCATTAAAGCACATGCAGAGTCAGTGAGACCCCATTGGACCAGCAAAGAGTAAAAGAGTTCCTGGGTTTTTAACCTATAAATTCCAGATTTTTGGAAAAAGATATTCTTAAGGTTTTCACATCTGATAGTCTGTTAGACTCTGTTTGATTTGAAACCAAACTTCATCATCTGCTCCATCTGCAGCTGCAATGTTTCTCTTTCTCTCTGCTCTGAGTCAAACCAACGAATCAGATTTTCTAGGCAAACGAACAGCATAAAGTAGTACAATGTCTGTTTCTGAGACCTGAAACAATAATATCTGAGTCTGTCCTCTCAACCCTCTGCAGTCCTGGCTGCAAAACGTTCATCCTGTCCTTCAGAAAACAGTTAATGAGAGCAGATTAACTCTGTTTGAGTTCAGGATGTTTCAGTCTTCCTGACTCCAGGCGTTCAGCCTGAGCCGTCCTAATCCCACCGCCACCGCTGCATCTGCAGCCACCTGTCCCACTGCAGCCATACCTGTCCCACCTGTCCCACTGCAGCCATACCTGTCCCACCTGTCCCACTGCAGCCACACCCGTCCTACTGCAGCCATACCTGTCCTACTGCAGCCATACCTGTCACACCTGTCCCACTGCAGCCATACCTGTCACACCTGTCCCACTGCAGCCACACCTGTCCTACTGCAGCCATACCTGTCCTACTGCAGCCATACCTGTCCCACCTGTCCCACTGCAGCCACACCTGTCCCACTGCAGCCACACCTGTCCTACTGCAGCCATACCTGTCCTACTGCAGCCATACCTGTCCCACCTG
>CAEFZX010009001.1:0-26575 GCA_903066825.1 Alfaro cultratus
AACGATACAGGAAAGCTTTTCAGTTATCTTGCTTTGCTAGCAAAGTCATTAGCTAGCAGCTAGCTCATAGCACAACAGCAACAGCCTAATGTCTGTATGATAAAAATACTGAATCAATAGATAAGAACAGCTTTTCCTCACCTGGCTGTCTCCTCCCGCTCAGTAGATCTTCAGAGAAAGGCAGACTCAGAAAGCGCCCTATACTTTCCTCCGCCTGTCAGTGTTGTATTTCATTACCTCTCTGCTTAAACCGCCACTCTGTGCTGAAGGAGAAATGATACAACGTTCAACATTTTCCGTTATCTGACAAGTAGCAAGCCTACTGCAGTATTTTCGCCAAAAATTATGTTTTTTAATTCACCACAAACTGTTTTGTAATCTAGAACGTTCGCTACCTTGAGCTCCGCAGTTAGCCGCCTTATCTCACTGTACGAGAGGCAAGTGCGTCGTGCGTCACGGGCAAAAGGTCGACTAAGACCACATGCTGCCGTGTATTATGTGGTATAGACAAGTCTTGCTCTTCTTGTTATTTTTTTTTTCTAAATTTGCTGTCAACAACATGTTCTAAAATAAAAAAGGTCATATTTAAATATAATCACATTTTCTTTTGTTAAATTCAGAAGTGGATTTTCCAAGTCCTAAGTACTATATTTAAATGTTACATTTCCTGGAAACAGACATCATTGTCAGTGCTTGTAATACTGAAGCATCTATAAATAGCATGAAATTAAGATATTGTTGCTATTTGGAGTAGAATATGTAAAGTGACCTTGGTTGAAGTTTCCATAAAATCTATTAATCATTGACTAGGGGAATTGGCAAAAATAAGTCAACAGGTGCACGCAGTATGGGAACTTTCAGGGAGGATGTATGATAGGGACGCATCTTGGATTTGGATTGGTGGATGGGTGAAAGGCTGATGGCTATAAGTGCTGTCTGCAGGCAGGGTCAGCTTCATTGCCAACATGAAGCTCCTGTTGTTTTTCGGATTTGTGGCTGTTGCCTTGGCTGAAGTCACTCGCTTTGAGGGGTAAAGTTTTCATTTTATCAAAGAAAAGCAAACGCTTTGGTGTAAATTTTAGATGAATGTCAGAAGTCGTCGTGCTAATTATGCCTTTGCACTTTTGTCATTGCTGTGAGGTAAAGCATTGTAGAGTTAAATTTACAGTGTTAACAATGAAGTCATGAGAATCAGGTCTAAGTCTGCAATCTGTTTGCATTCTCACATTAATATTCAGAACTACACAACGGTTTTGAAACACATTTCTCTTAATATTTCTTTTCTTATGTAGCCAGATGTTACTGTAATATTCAGTTTTAACCAATATTTCTCTATTGATACACTGATACTTTTTACATGTTTTACTGTTTTTTGCCATAAACTCAGTTGTTTCTATTTGAAGAGTGTTTGGGTTTGTGTTTGTCAGTGGAATATTCTGATATAGAAATATGGCTCACTATCCAGGGTAGTAAGTCAAGGTAAGTTAAATGTCTATTTCAATGTATTTCAGGTCTACAGTGCAATCTGATAGACTGATTTTACAGTCTGATAGATTGCACTGTAGCTTAAAGTCTAAAATACTTGGTTTAATTAAAACTTAGGATGATTCTACAATATACTGATGTCATAATAATACAAGTTGCTAACCTAATTTACTTATTAGGTCCAACATTTCAGTAAGTAAATTACATTGATACATGTAGTTAACTCATAAAGTTTCATACTAAAAACATCAGTTTTCGTAAAATTGGCTTTGTTGCGGTAGTGAGTGTGTGTTTGGTGCTTTTTTAGAAGAAAGGAATAGCAAAAAACTCCTCTGGTATTTGTTTTGCAATTTCATATGGAGCATTGAAGTTTTCAACCATCAATAAAAATTAGAAAACATACAGTTTAAAGCCCCTTAATTAAGTACACTTAATTAAGTGTACTTTGTGCACTTAATTAATTGAAACTTGTCACAAACACACAATGTGCTTCAATTTATTTGGCTTGGTCTACTGAAAATAGTAAAGATTGCTCAGCTTTACTTTAGCATCTTATTACATGAGTACACAAAATAAACTAACAACATCTGTCCATGATGGGTTTTTTTTCTTAAATCACTTTCTTTTTTCTTTCTCAGAGACAAAGTCTTCCGACTGAAGCCGAGCCTGGATGCACACGTGACCCTCATTAAGGATCTGGCTAAGAGCATTGAGGTCTACCACCATAGCCACTCACTCTACACTGCTGTTCTATTGCAAGGCTTCAGATTTGTTGATGCTGACAAGTGAAAAAAGAGATACATGACCAATAATTTTAAAGACTGTGTAGATATACTTTTTTAGGAGCTTGTGGTTGAACATTTCAATTGACAATTGTTGGACTCTACTGCCACCTGCAGCTCGACTTCTGGAGCCCCGACAGTGAGGATATGGTGACTATCGACATCGATGTGGACATCCATGTGCCTGCCAGGTACCTCGACATGGTGTACACCACTTTGGAGCAGGGTGGGATTACACATGAGTAAGTCACTGATAACGTTTTTACATAAGTGTACATTTCTGTAGATGAAGTTTGAAAACTGAATTTTTATGATTCCACTTACACTGTTCTATCATTGCTGCTCAGGATTCTCATCGATGATTTTCAGTCTGCTGTTGATGGCCAGGCTGACAGCGGTGCCTCTCCCAGAGCTCACAGCTATACCAAGTACAACACCTGGAGTGAAGTACGAGAGGAAAACAACATTGATCATGAAAATAATGCCAGCCTCTGGTTTTACTTCAGACTTCATTTATGTATTTGTCTTGTTTGTTTCAGATCGAGGCATGGACCAACACTATTGTCTCATCCAACCCCTCCCTGGTGAGCAAGCAGGTCATTGGAAACACTTATGAGGGTCGTTCAATGATTCTCCTCAAGGTATGTCAGCTTCTCCCAGAAATAGCAAATGATCCAAACTGTTCATGAATTTTACTTTATTGTTCAATGTCTTAATCTAATCAAACAACCACAGGTTGGCAAGTCATCCACCTCACGTAAACCAGCCATCTTCATGGACTGTGGCATCCATGCTAGAGAGTGGATTTCTCCTGCTTTCTGTCAGTGGTTTGTCAATGAGGTAAGTAAGAAACTGACATATAGGTTACAAACGTTATTTTCTGTATGAGCGTTGTCTGATTAAACTGTTTCTTTGTTTTTTCCTCAAAAATTCCTCAGGCTGTCACTACCTATGGCAGTGATTCTGCCATGACCACCCTGCTTAACAACATGGATGTCTATGTTCTGCCCGTCTTTAACATTGATGGCTATGTGTACACTCACACGAGCGTAAGTTATGGAATATTACAATCTTAAGTTTCAGTCAAACACAAATTAAACCTCATGTTAGTTTTCAGATGTGCTTTTATCTTCTTGGAAATAACAGAACAGGATGTGGAGAAAAACTCGTTCCAGGACCTCTGGCTCATCTTGCATCGGAGCTGATCCCAACAGGAACTTTGACGCTGGCTGGTGCAGTAAGTGAATCTTAATGGAAAATCTAGCAATTTTATTTCACATCTGAAAGAAATAAATTTGTGAAGAAAATATTAAATCTTTGCAACAGATGCTGGAATGTCCAGAGTTTTATCTGACAGACACCAACTTCTATAAATTTGCATGCTACAAAAGAGGTCACATCTCTGCTTTTTATGTTATTTCTCATCCAGTTGCACACAAGCTGAGCTAATGACTGCTTTTAAAAGAGAACAAACCTAAACCTTGTGAAATAAACTAAATCAAGCAAACTATAGCTTGATGACAAAAATAGTAAAGAAAAAACAAAACCATGACTGAAAGAATCAGAAATTAGATACTTACATACTAGTATAAAAAGGTACATTTTGTTTTCTAGCAGACAATTAGACTAAATATTCCTTGTTATAGGTCTGTTCTGACCAAAAGTATTATAATCCTACCTAACCTAAAACTTGAACAGTATAGTCTAGTTTAGTGGTAGCAAGTGAGAAAAAAAAAATATTTTTTTAGTGTTTGAAAATGTGACATTTTAAATAACAAACTCTTTTGAAGTCATAATTGAAGGCTTTCCTCTATTTTTCTCAGCCATTGGCGCTTCCAGCAACCCTTGCAGTGACACCTTCTGTGGCAGCACTCCTGAGTCAGAGGTCGAAGCAAAGATTGTCGCCAACTTTATCCGCAACAACAAGTCCACCATCAAGGCCTACCTCACCGTGCACTCATACTCCCAGCTGCTGCTCTTCCCCTACTCCTACACCTACGGCTTGGCTGCAGACCACAGTGAGCTGGTGAGTCCGTGGAGACTAAATGTTATACTCTTAATCATGGGGTGATGTGTGCAGTGTATATTATTTGGAAGAGTCTGATTTTTATAAAAAAAAATAATAAAAAGCAATCCATGAAACATACATGAAAAACGTTTTCAAGAGAAGTAGACATAGCAACACTTGAGTGGACAAAACTTCTTGTAATGTCTCCTAATGTGTTTCGGAAAGCTTAAGTGTGAACTCAACCCAGCGCCATCACAGTGTGACTCTTATCTACAGGCCACATTTAGCTGCTGAAAACCATTTACTCCCCACTCACATGCCTCATTCTCATGGCTCTTTCACCTCTCACCGGGGCATCCAGGGGCTGCACAGTTAGAGCTCACACCGCTGCTCTCCAGCTCTACCCCCTCTGTTGCTCACTTGTGATTTAGGCTTTCTGCTGACACTTTACCGAACAAAAGAGCTCCAGGGATTCACCATAACTCATGTGTTCCCTTGAAGTATAATTTCCTGCTCATGTATTTCTCTGAGGGGGTTTCATTTCCGTCTAGCAACTCACTTAAGCTTTTTGCAGTTTTTCAGAGAAACATTGCAAAAATGTTTTGTTTAAACAAGTGCAGAGGATGTATAGATGCAACAAGGGGGTAAAACTGTATATTTTATAGAGGAATTGCTGTTTGGATCTTGTTCACAGAAGACAAAATTCCCCAATTGTAAGAGGTAACTTTTGTCAGGAAAATGAAGGAAAATCCTGTGTTTCAAATGCATTCACATGCTGTCAGATGCCAAGAAACCATATGAGCAGATATATCACACTATAAACAGACGCAGTCATAAAAAAAGACTAAGGCACTTGCATTAAAAATATCAAGTTCTTTTAATTAAAATGTTTACATTTTTATGATGATCTTTTTTTAACTATCTCTGAAAAACATTATGAGATGAGTGAGACATTTGAGGGGTTTCTTGCATGAAAAGCCAATTTTGAGTAATCCCACAATTAATGTTAAGATCAAGATCATAATCTACATTTTTATGTCAACAGTAGCAAGAGCCTGCTGAAGGTATTGTCATTTTAGCATCCACTAGCTGCTCAGACAGCCAGATCTAGGTGTCTTAGAAATTGCTTTGAAGGTCCTGACTACTTTCTGGATGGTGAAATAACTAAATAAAAATATCTTGGGGGCTCCTTAAATTTGCTACCAGACAAAAGCTGCTGCAATAACCTTCCTAAAGGCCTCAGAAAGATATTTTAAGCTTACCATTATATTCTTCAACAGCCACAGGCACACCGAACCAAATGTCGGAGATTTAAACAAGGAAACCCTCAATGGTGTGCTAATCAATTCCCTCTAAGGTGATGTTTGATTTTGTTCTAGATGAGAATAAATGTGGGGGTGTCCTTATTTATTATTAACCAGATATTATATATTTTTTTACATTTTGAAAGGTGTTCTGGCTGAGTTTTACAATATTCTTTTTAATCTACCACTAAGAATACTTAGATTAAGGATCCATAAGTTCAAACACGATTAGAAAAACCTACAGGGTTTCCCCAATTTTTAGAGGTTGCAGTAATTTTTGCCTTATATTACCAGATCTTTTAAAAACTATCCTTTGCCTTTTATTCCTTTCTCTATAGTTGAAGGTTGCTGAGGGAGCCAGTGCTGCTCTGACTAGTCTGTATGGTACCCGTTACACCAGCGGACCAGGAGCTGCCACTATCTGTGAGTATATACAGCCAACAAATATTTTTTTAGTCTTTTAAGAGAAATGGAGTATTTGATGAATGACTGACGGTTTACACCCCAGACAGTCTGCATGATGCTTTGGTCAGTAAGCCTGAATGTCATCTAAGACGATGGACCCTCCAGAGGCAACAAATGACTACCTATTACTTTACATCAGCATATGTTGCGCTGTGTAACTTTCCCACTCTTTATTTACCCTCAGACCCCGCTGCAGGAGGGTCTGACGACTGGGCCTATGACCTGGGAATAAAATATTCCTACACCTTTGAGCTGCGTGACACAGGTTATTATGGCTTCCTGCTGCCCGAGTCTCAGATCAAGCCCACCTGTGAGGAGACCATGCTGGCCGTCAAGTACATCGCCGCCCACGTGCAGAAGAACCTCTATTAAAAAGTGTGGTAGCCAGGACTCCTGCCCCCTGTAGCTCCACTACAACAGCCCTTACAACCTCTAACCAGTCTTCTGCCCTGTTTCCATGGATACAGCCATCTCCCACCATGTTTTCTCACTGGATTTGACAGAATGTCGAGATGAGTGCAAACAATAAAATCAATGATCCATTCCAACATGCTGAATCAATTTTTTTATATATTTATCCTAAGCCCTTTTCGATGTTGAAAGATACAAACAACAAAACACAATAAATTGTAGCGTGTGTAATATTGGCACATCAGAAAAACTATCATGTGTTTTTTTTAAGATTCAAACAGTCTTATACAGATGGCCTTGTTCGAATAGACAATGCTAATCTGTTCTTGAGGATTTCAGTCCAGCAACACAGTAGGTGACAAACACAGAGCTGTCCGTGGCAGTGTCTCTGCTCTGCCAAGCATCTGCTTGAACATAACCAATGGTCAATGGTAATTTTATCACCCCTATTGCGAAATCGATTTGAAGCATACTTATTTATATAAAAGAAACACCAACAAATAACGCAACACATCCACTGTTCAAGAAGAAAACAGATAACAAACTTGAGTTTTCTGAAATTGACCAGCCAGCATCAAAAGGGCACTAGAGAAGGGCTTCGTCCTATTAAGTCTAACAGATGCAGACACTAAAGAAGTCACACAACAGGCCAAAATAATACAATGCATACAAATAGTTTCATTGGTATACTTCACAACTAAATAAAGATATATTTGTAAGGAGTCTTAACAGAATACATAACCTCATATTGGTTTTTCAAAAACAGTATGAAAATAAAGTTGTGACTCTTACAGATCTTCTCAACTTCAAAAAACAAGCAATTAACATTTATTCCCGGTAATATCAGCGAATGTCTGAGGTTAGTTTGAGAAAATGGTGTATATGGATGAAAGCAAAGTTTGACAAGGTCTGCTCCTTTACTATAGTAATTAGGATACAATATATACACTCACTAGTCAATGATTTAGGTATTCTTTGCTAGTACTGGGTTGGATCCTTTTTACTTTAGGTTGCAGATAAATTTTCATGTAGATTCCATAGTCTCTGACAATAGTGCATTCAGGGTAATGTTAGTGTACTCCTATATATAATTCATTTAGGTCCAGTAACTCTTTATTCAGCCTCTAAATGAATCAAGCATCCAACTGAAAAGATTATTTTTGCTGAGTTACTGAGATGTGATGCTCAGAGTTTCCCACAATGTTTTTAACTTCATGGACAATCCACCCAAAAAAGGGCTGAGAATTGTCCCTATAAAGGAGAAAAGCCTTCTGTTCCATTTCTTTTTTATCACTGTTGTAACTCTGATGCTGCAACAGATGTCTGCAGATCAGATTTCCCTCTCTCCACATTGACCTATTGAATATCTGCCATGTTTTGATGCAAACACTGAAGGACCTACTTTTTCTCAAGAAATAAAGTCTGTTCTGTCCTCTCTACAACATTGCTGTTCAGTCTCTTTTTCCCTCCAGTCTCTTTTTCACTCCGACACCTGATAATTGTAGAGCGATCATAGAATTTCTGCAGATGAAAGGATTCTGACTTTTAATGGAACATAATATCGCATCAACCATGGGCCGTTTGTCAGCGAAGCCAAACTGTAAAGGTTTCTCTACAATACTCGACATAAAAAGAGGTCTGTAGAAACCATTAAAAATTCGCCTCAACTGAAAATGCTTTACGGAGGAATATATTTTTTAACCACAAGATGGCGACAAAGATTTTCTTTTTATGGGAGTCTGGATCAAATGTAGTAAGTTTAGTAAAGATAGCATAGTTGCTTACTTCAGTGATGCTTAGGGATTACCTTAAGGAGAAAAATCATGCTTCCACGTATGAAATTTCTAAACATTTTAAATATTTTAAAAATAATAATTTTAAAAGTGAAAATGTGTGTGCAGAGTCCTCAAAGGTATCTGGTGCTGTTAAGTTGTGAATATATATGACTGGTTCGGTTGACACCGCTGAACTGTAGAGGCTGTGAAGGATCATATCGGCAGCAGGTGGGTGTGTGGAGACAGCACCACGTGACCTGGCTGTCTCCATGGTATAAATTCACCTCTGTCTGTTTGGTCAGCCCTTCTCTTTCCACGCAGATCAGTGGTCTTCGAGTCTGAGCTACCCCACCAGTAGCTTCGACTACTCCTCTCAGCCATGGCAGGTATGTAACATTTTAACACTTCTAACGGTGTTGACGAACTCGCGTTAGGCGCAGGCATGTTTGCTGGAAAGTTTGTGTCGCAAACCAGTGACTTGTTTAACTTTTAGTTGGTTACTTGTATGGCTGTATCCTGGTGTAAAAATAAAGTTACTTGCGAGTTAATGTTGGGAGTGAATTGTGTTTAAATCGTACGCCTTTCACGACAGGCATTTAATTATCTACAGCTGGTCCTAATGAGTGGGAGAAAAACTAGTTCGCTGAGCTCAGAGTGTAACTTAAAATAAACTCTTAAAATCGCCTTTTTTTTTCTTCTTTTTTTTAACCGTTGAATTTGATTTTGTACATTTTAATACTTTAATAGCCGCATGTGCTGTAAATATTCAAGGACTTGTCTGCAGTCAGACACTCAACGCAACCTGGAATATTAAAACTTTTTCTTTTTTTCCTAGATTTATTAGGGCTACATCACTGCCTCCACCAATTGAAAAGGGGGTGTGATGTGAAAGGCGTGGCGCTGAGACATGGCATTCACAATTAATGGGAACCATTGTTCTCAAACTGGCCCAGATTTAGACACTAAATGCCTGTGCGCTACTTGGTGTTAAACATTAAGTTGCATAGCACCATGGGACTAACATACAACTCTTATGGGAACTGTATGTTGGATGATGCACAAGTGCTGCAAAACCATCCCAGATCCAGTGATTAAATCATTCCAGTTTTTATAAATTTCCTTAACAAGCAAGTTCTTGTTTGAGGACATGGCTTGGCAGGTAGGGCCTTTTTTTTTTTTTTTTTCCCCTCGTAATGTGATGCAGCAAAGCAGTGTTTGTGCCACACTGGTTATATAAACTTTTTTTTCTTTTCAACTTTATGTTTTCGTCCAAAGGGAAAGAAAGGGGCTATATATATATTCTTTGTTTAAGCTCCAACATATGATGATTTGCAAAAAATTATTTTAAGTGTGACAACCAGCTTACTTCTAACTGTAGAGAAGTCAAACTTGTACAGTCATATTGATGTCTTAAGTTGAGTTTAGTCTTGAATGTAATGCAACCTGGTATAATATACCAGTTAATCTAAAATTGTTGCTAATACAATCTAAACTTGTGGACAATAAGTCCCTCCTCCTCTAAAAGTATAGGAAATGATGGGGAGAACTTGGTGGATTTACATTGTCAATCTTGCACAAGTTTTTAAAATCTTCAAATGTATATCCTATCACTGACTGAAATTCTTACAGTTTTCTTTTTGTATGTTTTAAGGTGAAATACTTGTGTGTTTTTTCAAACCCCACAGATCAGGCTTTTGTGACACTGGCTACCAACGACAGCTATGCTCGAGGTGCCATGGTTCTGGGCAAGTCTCTTCGCAACCACAACACAGCCAAGAAATTGGTTGTACTTGTTGGCCCACAGGTGTCTAACCCTTGCCAGTAAGGAAAATTCAGTCCAGTGTCTGTTTGTATTCCTGTCAGCTCTTGGGTTCCGCTTGCATGATTGATACATTACTCAGTTCTAACTCAATAGGTCCGTGCTGAAGAACATCTTTGACGAGGTGAAGATTGTGAATGTGTTGGACAGCGGCGACACAGCTCACTTGGCTATGATGAAGAGGCCTGACCTGGGTGTCACGTTCACAAAGCTCCACTGCTGGACCCTCACACACTACTCCAAATGTGTTTTCATGGATGCGGACACTCTGGTGAGCTTTAATGTTTGCTTATCCCCAGAAGCTTTAAGAAGCTGTGGAGACTTGTTTAAACATGTTTGCCTTATACTTCTGCATTTTAGGTGCTGTCAAACATAGATGAGCTCTTTGAAAGGGAGGAATTGTCAGCTGCTCCAGATCCTGGCTGGCCTGACTGTTTCAACTCTG
This sequence comes from Alfaro cultratus, assembly GCA_903066825.1. Classification (NCBI taxonomy): domain Eukaryota; kingdom Metazoa; phylum Chordata; class Actinopteri; order Cyprinodontiformes; family Poeciliidae; genus Alfaro; species Alfaro cultratus. The sequence goes on from CAEFZX010009001.1 coordinate 10,495, forward strand.
GTGTGTTTGTTTTCCGGCCCTCTGTAGAGACTCATGGCAAACTGCTTCAATATTGCACCGAACATGGCAGCTTTGATGGTAAGCTAAAATGGAGCGTTACTGATTTTGCTACTTTTGTTCATTTTATGAAGTAGTCCTAGATTAACAGATTTTACATAAGTCTTGCCTGCTGGAGTTTTGAGCGTGGCACGTGCATGTCCAGACACTTGCTGTCTGCACAAGTGACCATCTTTAACTGTAATTGACCCAGTTGGGTTGTTTTGAAAGTTCTAGACCTGCAATAGTTTCTGAAATCATGTCTCTCAGGTATTCCATGATCTCATTAGTGTAAATCCTAAACAGAGGGAGACGGAAACATGACTTTGTCCCTGATTTTGCTGCTTTGCAGCCCAGTCATCTTCAACACTTTAGCATTAATCTGATTTGGGAAGTAAATTCTGAGGTGCATGATGTAAAGCTTGTTTATCTTTAGCTCTAAGTACGGTCTTTGTCTCACCTAGTTTCTGGACACAGGGCCTCCTGTCAGACTTTCTAACACTGAGCTATTCTCGGGTATTCACTTGAGGTGGAGTGGAGGTTGCATCTGAGGGGCCCTGTCTTGCCCAGAGGTACTTGGCATTTGGACTGTTAAAAGCAAGGTTCAACTAAGTCTGCTCCAGATCTCAAATATTGGTCATGGTTGGGTAGCCAAAAACAAATCAGTTTGTTGTGAGATTTCAGAAAATCTTTGACAGGGTTCACACTGGAGTTGATTACACTCAATCATGATGATGTATTCAGACAGCATAGCTTAGTTGCAAGTCAAGACTGGCCATTTGAGCATGGACCTCCAAGTAGGCACAATAAAACTTGTAGCATTAAAGGGCTATGTTGCCTGAGCTACTGAATTTCTAAGTCTGGACACTATAGAGATTAAACTGAGATGGTCTTAACAATAGAATAGAATTCAACTTTATTGTCATTGCATTGTCACAAGTATAAAGCAACGAAATGTAAGAGATGTTCTCTAAATTTGCACTTGTATTCTGCATAGAAAGTGATATGCATATTGGACAGTTGTACTCAAATGGCAAAACTAAGATTTTTGGACTACTTGGCCTTGTACCCTCAAGAACTGACTTGGACTCCAGGTCTGAGACTTGAGACTAGGGTAATGAAGATGAAGCTTCTATATACTTTCTACTGTAAAAAAGGATGTGATTAGCCAGTGATAATGGATTATGGGCTGCGACGAGCTCTCAATTAATTTTGGCTGTAGCTTAATAATGAGGCAAATGACTATTAAATGACTCAGTCATTTCAGAACAAAAGAACATGACTCTGACATTCTCTAGCTGGAATGGAACCATTATTCATGTGTAGGCAAATGGGTAAAATTTAAAACTGCTTTACTTTAACATCTCTGGCATATTGTCAAGGCAACTTTATTCTATTTGACCAAAGCAAATCTTGTCTCAATTAAAGTCTAACAGGACTCCTAGTAATGCTAAGCTCATACTAAATGATAAATGGACTGAACATTTCTGCATTAAGCAATCTGAACACTTCAGCACTAAAATTATTTTGACCATTCAAAGCATTTTACACAAGACTCTCATTCACCCATTCGCACACACATTTATCCACCAATGCACAGATGAGTAGACAACTTGGGGTTAAGGGCCTTGCCCAGGGGCACATCAACGCATAACAGGAGGAAGCTGAAATCAAACCTTCCAATTATAAGATGACGACTCAGTCAGTTGCCTAAAGGATGACCATGCAAAATGACTGGTCTTGTTTACAAAGTATTGAAGTAAATTGTTTTATGCAAGACGGGAATGCTGGTCAGTCTACAACTTGCCATGTTAAAAGGTGATCCACTATTTGGTGCAACTTTCTGGGTTTTGCTGTGCTCTGGGTAAAGCAAAGCACCAATTTAATGTAAAACTTGTCTGGGAAGTGGTAGCATTCCACATTCAAAATTTGTCCCATTTAAGTCTTAAATGGTTAATTTTCTGTTTGTCAATTTGGCATGACACTTACTATTCAACATAAGTGGCTGCCACATCTCCACCATATTGAGGGCTTCTATTAAGCTTGCATGATGCTGGTATCTGCAACAATGTTGAATGTTAACATGGCAATGCTGTCAATGGGCACAAAACTGAGAAATTTGGTGTAACGCAGGGGCGTCAAACTCCAGTCCTCAAGGGCTGGTGTCATGCAACTTTTAGATGTGCTTCTGCTGTACCACACCTGAATCAATCAATCAATCAAATTTTATTTGTATAGCACATTTCAGCAGCAAGGCATTTCAAAGTGCTTTACATCATATCAAAAAAGGGGAAAAAAAGAACCATGATGCAACATAGAATCAACAGTAAAAACAACAATAAAAACATGACATTTAGTCAAGTTCCATCATGTTTCAAATAATAGAATAATTAGGTCATTAGCAAGGCTCTGGAGAACTTATCTACACAAGGAGGTAATTGAGCCATTTCATTTCAGTGTTTTGTACCTGTGGCACATCTAAAATCTGCAGGACACTGGCCCTTGAGGACTGGTGTTTGACACCTGTGGTGTAAAGGATTAGTGTGTAGACAGCAAATGACTTGCATCTTGTGTCTGTGTGAATATTGTATCCTACTCAAACTTAAAGAACCTTAAAACTTTGCTTCAAAATTGTTGAATAAACATGCAATTGTTGACTGGAAATGCTGACCCTTTTTAGTGGGCAGAAATGACTGGGTGCTCTTTTTTTGTGATGCTGTGAAAGATTCCAACAGGGACTCTTTTTTTTGAGAAACCAATTAGATGGCCTTGTGTAGGCCAGTTCTTTCAGCAACCAGAATGAGTCGGTGCTTTAAAGTTTTCTGGCAAATAGAAAACTTGCCAAAAAATAACAATAAAAGGACTCTCCTTTTTCTACACTAATCCCATAAATTTAAAAAAAAATCTGTCATTTTATTGGGTTGATTTCAGTTTTTAAACTCATTCCAGTGTCTATCAATGGTGTGGTTTTACTTATAGTCATGGAAGTTTCTATCACATGTGCTATGGCATGTGGTGAGGCTTCTTTGACCTTTAACATTCTACTTCTAATACATTATATGTGCAGCATTTTTGAACATCAGAACATGTGGGGGGAAATTGCTGAGTCTATGAGCAGTTGAACCCAGAGGCTATATCTCAATCTGTGGCTTTCATGGTAACTGCTGCCAAGACAAACTGGCAAAGTTAGAGGCACATTCTTTCTGTGCTCTGCTCATCCCTTCAAAATGAAGATTCTGTTCTATATTGAGTTCTGAGATGATGGGTTCATACAAAAGTGCTGTGTTCACTTTAAACTGGAGCTTGTGGATTCATAGTTTATTGGTCAGGACTCTACAGGGGTTCTAACAACTTTTAGTTAAGTAACTTGCTACTGAAGGTTAAGTCTGCTTCAGTGCTCAAACTCATGAAATGTTTGCTCACTCCAATATCTTCATTTGGAAGGGAGAAAATGCCTGTGCAAATATTTGTCTAAACAGATTATTTAAAGTTGACTGGCCTTGAATGGGGCTTGGCATTGTTGGAGCTCTAATCTAGTTCACCTAATTTTAGTTTATGGACAAAGTTTGCTTTTTAAAGGGGAAACAAATCACATCTCCAATGACATGTTCTAGTTTGCATGGCAACATGCTGGTGTCTAACCCTACTAGGACTTGGGAACTCTTCAAATTCAACTTCTTGACTGCATAAGAGCTCAAATCTTCCATACTCCACCTAATTGGGACAAAGGCAAACTACCTACAGCTTGCAGCAAATCAAATGGCTTTAATTAAAATATCCACAGCAGTCAGTCAAGTAGTTCAGACTTGTGGGAAAATTTCTGTAATTGCATGCATCGAGTGCTGATGAATGGAAGTGGAAAGGCACATTCTCAAAGGTATGCTTTGCTTCAACTGAGGTTTATTTATGTAGACTGTCCTCATCGAAGCAAGAGGTTATTGCACATCATGGAATTTTTTTTCCAAAAAATTTATTTGGTGATGGGCAACCCATTAAGTCTTTATCTTGTCACTACAGGAGGAGACCAAGGTGTTTTGAATGGTTTCTTCAGTGACTGGGCAACAGCTGACATCTCAAAGCATCTCCCCTTCATTTACAACCTCAGCAGCATAGCCATCTACACTTACCTCCCAGCATTTAAGCAGTAAGTGTCAATCTGCAGAACTTGTGGTAATGATGAGGGGGGAAAAATTCAACTTTAAATATAATTTGAATAAACTAGTGCTTTCATTTGCCATTTTCTGTGTATAAAAACACAATTGTTACAACGCATCAGTCTGTCAATGTAACTTTGAACTTGTGAAGACCAAAGATGTAAGTAGACCCCTGGTCACATGAACATGTTGCAAAATTATGACACGACCTCAAGTTACTGGGGAGATGAGCAGTAACATTCCAGTCTCAGCTGAAGCGTCACCCAGCAGGCTTCAGCCTGGGTTGGATATCCATCCTGAGGTCACAACAGCTGACACCCTCTTAAAATAGTGCAGATTATTAAAAGCCTTTTTATGTTTGCCTCCTGGATTGCTCATTGTGCACAATCTTAAGCTCTCCCTCTCTTTCTAGCCGCATCTGTATATTAACGCCAGTCTGATTTAGAAGCAAACCTTTTCCAGAGGGTATCAGTTTGGCACTTCCTTGTCCATAAATTAGTCTCTTATGTTTGGTAGTTGTCAACAATAGAGCTTAATGGGTTGGCAAAAGGAATGAAAACAGTCGGCCTTGTGTTTGCCAGCCTCAAACTGTTTTGAATCCATTTTTAGCTGTGGACTTCATTCATACTGTTCCTCAACACTGTTACGTTATGTGTAGGAGACGACATTGTCTTTCATGCCAGTATAGTTGAAAGTTATAGAAGCCAGGAATGTTGCTTCATACAATTTGTCACATCTTGCTTTGCCCTCTACAGGTATGGGGGAAATGCCAAGGTGGTCCACTTTCTTGGAAAGACCAAACCATGGAGTTATACTTTTGACCGCAAAACCAGACAGATTTTAGGAGGTGTGCAGGAGCCTGCAATGCATCCCAGCTTCCTCCTGAATTGGTGGACTCTGTATGCCAGCACTGTGGTTCCAATGCTGCAGGAACATTATGGCGACAAGCCGTTTCACTCTGGATGTGTGGAGGTGATGAAGATCAAACTTTAATTTACAGTATATATACTTCTACACAAACATAATTGGGTGTAGCTGATTGGGATCAGAGGTGCACATGTTTAAGCTGATACTTTGTATTCACAATACATAGATGCTGATATTGACTGTTTTTTATTTTTTTTATTTTATTAAAGCAAGTTTTCCTCAGCTTCCAAGGGCTTGAAGACATTTCAATGAAATTTCTGAAAGTCCTAGTGGTGTTTAGCTGTTGAAATGACGTGATGCATGTTCCGTCTGCCTCACCGGTTTCATCCTGCTGGCCATCTGGCTGAAGGACATTTTAGCCATATTTTTTTTACAAAAGGGACCAATTTAAGTTTGGGAATTTCTGATCAAAAACTATAAAAGCCTGGTGAAACTGGAGTGTTCTTTAAATGCTTTTAAATTTTACAGTTGGCAAGTTGCGAGTAGGACATTAGCGTTACAGTGAGAATCTTGTACCAGCTAATGTCTCGTAGCACTACCTTTCCTGAGTTGGCTCAAAGAGTTTGTAATGAACTTTACTACAGTTTCCAACTTGGCAGACTCTTTTGTGCTCTAAGCTCTTGCGTACGAGAGACTGGCATTGTTGGTAGAACTGCCTGGAAATGCTTTTGGCTACTTTTGCACTGCAAGTACATGCTTTAATTCTGCCTCTTTTCTGTCTTTCCATCTCAAAGTCCAAGCACAGTGACTTGGTCACTTGTGAGACTGTACAGGTATGCAGAGGATTTGGTTTAACTGTTGGTACCTGCCTGATTGCTGTTACTTATTCCCTTGTTCTAAACTGAAAGGCTTGTTTTTTTTGTTTTTTTTTCTGCCTGAGCTCATTAATACATATTCACATGGTGTGGTTATCACAATAGATGTCAACCGTTTATTTTCATTTATTTTTTTTCTCAAATTAAAGTTACTGATTTGGATCTCTTCTCCTAGGGGGAAGGTGGCTCCTCACATGCACAAGCTTTCCAACCCATACCAACTTCAGAAGAACGCAAGGAGCAGTGGGAACAAGGCCAAGCAGACTACATGGGAATGGACTCATTTGATAACATAAAGAGGAAGCTTGACACTTTTCTCAAATGAAATGTGAAAAAAAAAAAAGTACCTTCAGTCTGAACAAATGGTCACTGTGTCTCTAAAACTCTGTAAATGGGTTGCAGTCAAACTTTCTTTCCTTTCACCAGCACTGTCACCAATGTCCAAAGAAGATTAATCTCTTAAGGAAAATCACTAACTGCTTTAAAAATCAATTTGCCCTGTTACACTGTGAAAACACATGACAAGTTTACAATGGCATGTACTCGAGGTAGACTCTTAGAATTCTTGTCAGTGCTGTTTTTTTAAACACAGATCTTGAATATCACTTTTTTTAACTTTCAAGTCAACATTAGTTCTGTGCTAGAGTTGGCTTTTTTATCTAGGATGTTTACAATGCTTAAAGGCAACTTCAGACTTGGTCACCTTGCTAGCTAGCTTCTTTTGTCTCTGATATGTTTGTGCTGTAACAAGTTTTACTTGACGACCAGCATAGCAACCTTATTCCCTCAAACAATAAAAGCAATGGTCTGTTTCTATGAGCTTTCTTTTCTTCCAAGCTGTTTTGTATCTTGGCTCAAGGACTTTAAAAGCAGGGTAATGGCTCTGAAAAAACTGATTGTTTTTCTGCATCATAATCTAGCAAAAACCCACGGTAATGCCACAAAAGCTCTGGAGTGTTAACTACGCTAGAAAGTTTGTTTAGGGGAGATTAAAATTTACTGGCTGGAGACTGTCATCTGCAACATGAGCTACAGCTGTTAAGCCACTCCTGATGGTGAGATGATGCTAGATCACAGGTGTCAAACTCCAGTCCTGGAGGGCCACTGCCCTGCAACTTTTAGATGTGCTTCTGCTGTACCACACCTGAATAGAATAATTAGGTCATTAGCAAGGCTCTGGAGAACTGAACTACACAAGGAGGTAATTAAGCCATTTCATTCCAGTGTTTTGTACCTGTGGCACATCTCAAACCTGCAGGACAGCAGCCTTTAAGGACAGGAGTTTGACACACCTGTGCTAGATGATCCAAGAAGAAAAGACTGGTCCAAATCTACTTAAGCTAACTTGAGTCCAAATTCAACACTACCAAGAAATTTTGGAGCACTTCATTGCTTTCCTCAACACTTCATTAGGTAAATGTCCACCACAAAAGTGAAAAAGGGATTCACATTGAAATTTGAGGAACTACTGGGTTCATATAAAACTTTTTTTTTTGAGTAAAAATCTGAAATTTGAATTATAAAGCCCCCACTGTTTTCACTATTTTAATTCAGCAACAGTGGAGAGTTTTCAAGCAAGCTTAAGGTCGTGCTACAGAGTCCCAAACCATCACACTGCTGATGTGATCTTTTTCTAAAATATTTGATTCGGGATACACACCTTATAAAGAGTCTCACTTGTATTTACCCAACTGACTTGGGAACGGTGTGTATGTATATCCAGAGGTTTCTGTTTCGTTGACCTTCCTATTCGGCCAAGTCTGCTATATTTTTACCAGAATTTTTTTTAAGGCAACAAGTTTCCCCATGAGCTACTTCCGCTTTTACCGTGTCCCGTTAGTCTGCATCACAGTGACGCAAATAATTTGTTACAAACAAAAAACTAAACAGTCTATGGTTTTAACATTGTGAAACATTTGTAGCTGTTACAGGAAATGCTTAAAAACATTTTTTTTTTTTTTTAACCTTTATTCGACGTACAAAAGGGGGCTTGTGTCGTACAGTGCCGTAACCCCACGCTGGTGGGTGATGTAGGCAGCTTTTCCAGGAAAATAAACACACAGTTGCTCCAAGATGGCTCCTCAGTCCGCTTTCCGAGTGGCGCTCCTGGTGTCCTTCTCGGTTCTCCTCACCGTGGTGCTGGGCTTCGGGCTCCCCGCTCTCCTCAACGCCATCATGGGGTTGCTGGGACTGCCGGAAACGAGCGTGACCGAGTGCATCGTCGTGATCTACTCGGCTTTTGTGCTGTATGTCGCGACGCCTCGATTCCCCAGGGGATCGGTTGAGGTAAGGGGATTTACCCGTCTTATGATCCTGCTGCACATTTAAGCAGACTGTCTGAGGAATGGGTCAATATGCAAATTTCTGAGAGGAAACTTCAGGACTTTAGATTATCAGAAAAATTCCCTTGAGTGCAAGGTGAACGGTGCATGAGGATTAACCTTGCAAAGTCGACTGCAGCTCTGTACCTGATAATCTTATTTACAGTGAAGTATTTAGGGATTTTTTTTTTGCCTGTGTTATGCGGAGTCCTGACTGCTTTCTGTTTTATAGGCTCAAGGAAAAGCCGTCTTTATTACAGGTTGTGACACTGGGTTCGGTCTTTCACTGGCGAAACATCTGCACACGCTGGGTTACACAGTCTTTGCTGGGTGTCTACTAAAGGTAATAATCTAATCCTTGTCAGAACAATTGCAGTAAAATCATTTTGGTGTTTTTCAAAATGGAAACTAAAGTTTGGCCAGTCAATACTTTGCAGAAGCCCTTATTACTGCCACTGAAGCTTTGGGGAATATCAGTTTTGTACATAGTGACTAAAAATTCTTTGCAAAGTAAATAAAGCTCTATCAGAAAGCAAAGTCTGATTCTGAATTTTCTTGAATTCCAGATTTGCGGAGTGCACAATTAGGTTTTCCTTGTTAGATTTTCAATGCGGCTGCATACATACAAATACAATTTGATTGATTGATTGATACAGTTATGAAAACATGCAATTGTGATACTTTTATTTACATATTTTGATTCTTTCCTCACAAGTTTTCATTTTCCATCCTCATGATTTCTTCTGCACTGCTGTTGAGCTTAAGCATTTTGACCAGTGAAATCTGTGTCCGGGGTTGGGCCCCAAATGGAAGAGTTACTAAATATTGTTTATGAGCCTGACTATATATTCTTTACATAATGCAGGACAAAGATGGAGATGGTGCCAAGGAGCTTGAGGAATTTCATTCAGATCGCATGAAGGTGGTGCAGATTGACGTCTGCAGTGATGACCAGGTGAAAAAGGCAGTTGAATACATCAAAGGCAATCTGGAAGACTCACAAAGAGGTAATGTTAACAGTTTATTACCCCTAAATCCAGATAAATGAAACGTGTGCTGATTCGTTATGATTCTGTAAATCCGTCAGGTCTGTGGGCTGTGGTGAACAATGCTGGGGTGTCGACCTTCGGAGAGGTGGAGTTCACCTCCATGGACACGTACAGGCAGGTGTCGGAGGTCAACCTATGGGGCACCATCAGGGTCACCAAAGCTGTACTGCCATTAATCCGCAGGGCGAAAGGTAAACCCATGGAAGGTTTTTCTCTGTTTGTTACTTATTAACGTCCACCTTCGTGTAAGCATGACATATCAAAAAAATTATCCATCCAAAGTTCAAAAATCTGAAGGAGAGACATTGTGTGTACAGAGAACACACAATCAAAGCCGTTTTTAGAGAGTTTGGGGAGCAAATGTAAAATATAGGATGCATTTTTTTTTACCAAAACTATTTTTATCAGATATACACTGGTTTTTAACATAAGACAATGTAAAGTACAACATAAGCTTAGCAGCTAAACAGAAATTCATTTAGTAGAATGTAACAACAAAAATACTACATTTTAGTAAATATAATACATTGGATTTCAAAATGAATTCAAATTTTAAGAATGCACAAAAAGTACACTTTAATTGTTTTTGGAAAAAAGGCACAAGATGTTTATTCAAATTCTTTTCTTACTTTATTGGCAGCTGATGACGCAGAAGTCTTAAGTTCTGGTATTTGTTTTTAGGCTGATCTGATTAATTAGGTTTTTGACTTGGAAAAAAAAATTCAGAGCACCTAATATTAATATGAAAAATAACCCGAGGAAACACACAAAAAACAAAAAATAAATCATGTTTTCATTTGTTAAGGGACAATAGCTGTCCACACCAAAATAGCCTCATGTAAAAAAGTAATCACTCCTCTTTGATCGTATTTGTATGAGTTCAAAACATCTGAAATCCTTTCCAAATCCAGAATGATAAAACTCCAACATTCTCATATTCCATTCATTAGAACACAATGTAGTTCATTTACTGATTGAAAAAAGTCACCATTTTTGATCTTCCAACTGTTCACCAAACTCACACCTAATCCCCACTTGAAAAACAAAACTCTGACCGATAAATATGGTATGTTTTATCCGCTTGCAGGCCGCGTTGTGAACATCGCCAGCATGTACGGCAGGATGAGCAACCGGCTGCGATCTCCTTACTGCGTGTCGAAATACGGCGTGGAGGCCTTCTCCGACTGTCTGCGCTACGAGATGAAGACCTGGGGAGTGAAAGTGTCCGTCATCGAGCCGGGGAACTTCATCGTGGCCACCGGCATCCTCACCCGAGACATCGTGGCCACCACAGCCAACAAGCTGTGGGACGAGGCCCCTGCCGAGGTCAAGGAGGACTACGGGAAAAGTCACTTTGAACAGTACATGGCACTGATGCGCTCTTACTGCAATAGCGGCGAGAAGGACATGACTCCGGTTCTCGATGACATCGCAGACGCCATCGGGTCAAAGCGTCCGTACACGCGGTACAACCCCATGGAGCCGCATTGGTGGATCAGGATGCAGGTGATGACCCACCTGCCTGGTGCGTTATCTGACTTGCTCTACTTTTAAAAGTGAAGTTTTCACTTCCTCTCTATCTCCTATTTCACAATAGATCAGTCAGAGTTCACCCAACATAGGGTTTCTGATTCCTCAGCACCTGAAATCATTCACTGATTAAGCCTTAATAATTTTTAATGTTTTAAACTATAAGTAAATAGCTGCAGTTTACTTTTTAATATGTCTGGCTTAGACTATGTATTCAGATCTATTCTCTGAGTCTCCATTCTTTTCTTTTTTTGTTTTTCTTATCAGAGTTGCAGCATTCTTATACCTACCTACAATGCACTTTTATTGCTTGCTGTGATATTATCTAAAACAACTTTGATCTTCTTCCTTTTTATCTTTTATTTATGATACTTTGCAATGTTTTCCCTCATGCAAATTGTTAGGGAGATTGAGGGGTGCAAGAGGGGCTATGGCATGAAGACAAAACGAGCTTGAAAGGGCTCCTGCTGTTCTGTTGTCAGAACAGACCGGCGCCGGACTTTGAGGGCCGCTGTGATGTTTGCCCCAGAGTTATGTAACAGCCACACAAACTCACTTCGTCCCACATGCGCCATGAAAACCAGCATACTACTTCACACTGAAGGGATTAATGAGGGTACTTGGAAGAAGAGGAAATGTTGTTGGACTACCCCTGTCTTTGTCTTTGTAAGTGAAATGTTATGTAATATATTGAATTATGCAAATGAACAGAGTGATTTATTTTAAAATACTACAGTCAGTGTCATTTTTCAAAACCTGACTAAATAAACCAAAAGTCATGAATAAGTTTGAAATTGTTCTGAATCATTGTAGATGTAGTTTTACTAATGGCCGCCAGGTGGCACACACACATCATAGATATAACTGCTGGAATTACAGACACTGCTTCATGAATTACAACATAATTCAGGATTTATTACACACAGAGATATAAACAGTTTTTATGAAGTTGTATGACTATTGCTTAGAGGTAATAAAATACTAAAACTAAAGTATTACATGAGGTCAATCACAACATTTACCTCAAATGTTATGAATCATTTGGAAATCTCACTAAGCTGCTGAAGAATCTGTGTGCTTAAGAGTGCAGTGTCTAAGCATATTGAAGGAAAGTTGAGTGAAAGGAAAAACACAAGAAGTTTTCCACAGGCAACAGGAATAACCACAATATTGACAGGAATGTTAAGCAAATCCCATCCAAAGGACTGCATCTCCATGGTCCAAACTTTTCCCAGTAGGCTGGTACATTTGTGTTAAAAAATGAGTTATTGGTCTAAATCTGACAAGCAGAAATTTGGATTTAAATTGATTAAACTGAAATGTCTGGTGAATCTGCGTTGAGCTGAATAACAGAAAAAGTACAAAAAAGTATGATCTAATATATTCAGAGTACCTGTGATCCTTTTCATATCTACATAAAAATATAACGTGCATTAAAAGTCAAGCAGAAAACTTTTTTTTTTTGCTTTTTATTACATCTTTAACACTCTAAATCTTCTAAATTATTACACCTGAAGACAGTCTCCCCTCCATAAAAACAGTATTAAGAGCATAACATTACATTTTTTTTCACAGCACTGCCTTCTTTTTAATCATTCCACAGCATGAATCTGTTTCTTCACTCTCACAGAAATAAAAAAAAGAAAAAGAAAAAAAAAAAAAAGCTTTGTGAGACAAATATCACCACAGAAATGTAAGCAGCACGAAAGCACCAAAATCAAACACGGGCCACTTGTTTTTAATATTATCAAGACATCTGTGTGAATGTTTAACAATATCTCAGGTGAATTTAGCGAGTTCAGAGCGCACGGTAGTTTACTCCCCATCGGGATGAATAGTTTGACGAGCAGTCTTGATAATATCTGTCACAACTGACTTTTAATGTCTCTTTAAAGCAGATTTTTTTTTTTTGTACAGCTACAAGGCTCTGCTCATGCAGCCTCCTTTTTATTGTAAAATGAAAAAGATCCCAGTAACAATATCTAAGCAGGGAGATACTGTAGTTCTGTTTTAATATCAAGCTAAATATTTAAATATTGAGTTCGTTCATATTTATGTGGCTAATCTGCAAACAAACAAACAAAAAAAACAAATGTGAAATCTTACACTAGTTGTAGATAAAGATGTAAAAATGATATCTTAAACTGCTGACGTTTTGAAACACAAGTTACTTGAGGTGCTCATACAGATTTAAGTCATGATTACATCACACCTGGAGTTATGTTTATCACTCAACATCCGCACATGTGTTTATCATTTACATGTAGGCATTCACTGTTCATCTAATACTTGATGAAGTCAGCTATGGTAAGGCCACTTGAAATGGAAGACACCAACTAAAAAGGGCGTATTATGCATGACCAAGAAAAGAGAGAGGGGTAAGTCCATGACATTTGGTGAGCGCTAAAGGGGGAAATGCTCTTTCCTATGAGGATGTGTCCGGCCGTCCCCACGTATCTGCTAATCGCTCCGCTGATGCACATGCAAAGCTTTAAGCAGATAGCAGTGACGAGAAGAAGGAAGTACGGGTTCTAAAGAGAAAAGGGGGGATAAAAATAAAAAAACGGGGAGCTAAAGCTTTGGTTGCCGTAAAGCTGTGAAGGCACGTTAAATTCTCCCAAATCCTTAAAAGTGGGGCAGAATGTGTTGGCGGATTCACTTTAATGCTTTGTGGCATCACAGATGCTGCAGAAACTGGGGGCCAGGGAGGAAGTACTGGCAACAAGCAGGTGAATGAATCCAACAAATGAATCCAGGAGATAGCTGCAGATTGGGTATTTTCAAAACCCTGGAATTGAGGGGGGTAATTCTTATACTTCAACACCAGTGTGATTACTGAAATCCACATATCTGCGAAAGGGAATGCTAATTAATTGCTAAGTTTTATAATTCAACAATTATCTCCAAAAGCTTAATAATCCTGTTTTGTTTTGTTCACTCCATATTAAGACACCTGTTCAAGAAACTGTAAAATTAGCACTTTAAACACATAAATCTGAATGAATGGTTTAACTATTCATAAAACATTTTCAGCTTTAAAAACTTTTATCTGAAACAAAATAGGGTGGTGAACAAAATTAGGCTTTTTTCAAGTTGATGAAATCTAACCAGTGGCCATGACTCAAACAAATAAACCTGTGAACGCATTACCTCCAGTTCACACTGACAACAGTCCTCAATGTGGAAGCAACTACTGAGCGAAGAAGACAAAGTAAGCCATTTTCAGTAACAGAGATCTGAGAAGTTGTTTTAAAGTAAACAATTGTATTTGATGACATGTCAGTGGTTTATTTGGGCTGCGAGAGAAAGCAAGACTTTCATCAGATAACAGGAAGGTTAAACAGTGTAGAAAATTTGCTGTTTTGTTATTCTAAGCTTTTTAAATCAGTTTTGAAAATGATGGATGATGAAATGTTTAACTTTTAGATGAGTTAAGGTACAGAGCTACATTCTCCAGAAAATACACAAGGAAACTGGTATTTTATCTAGCTCTGCTAAAAGCCAACATAAAATGCTGGACTTCAAAGTGTACTTTAATCCTTTTGTGTTTGTTTTAAAAACTAAGACTCTCACACACAGTGTGACATCACCACTACTAATCAAATAATAATGTAAATGTTTAAATCTTCCTGTAACAAGGTTCTCAAAGAAAACTGGGAAAAATTGATATTGATAGGTACAAGAGTGATCATTCAGATTGGTCCATCTCTACTTCTGCCAATCACCTCAGATGCTTTCATCAAAAACCTTACACCCAATGCAGCATCAGCTGCTTAGTAGATGATCGACTAGGCGTGGCTGTTACAGTAGAACATGCTCTCCAATTCCTTAGTCTATTTTTCCTTCCCTCATCCTCTTTTCTTTTAGTGCCCGGGTCCAACCAGCTGCAGCTGGAGAACTCATCATCGAAGGCTTTGTGATGATGATGATGATCATCATCATCCCCCTGCTGGAGCTGCTCCCTGCCAGCACTCCTTCTGCTGCAGCTTTGATTGCTGCCCTTCCATATTCAGACTCTACCTAGTCCCCTTTCAGTGAAAAAAAAAAAAAAAAACGCTCACTCCAAACCTTCGCTGTACATAGAAACTTGGATCTTTTCTGCCTCTGCAAGGAATAGGTAGTTTTTTCATATAACATCCGTGCTTTGCAAGTACGCACAACTTGATCTCCCGGTGACCCTCTATTCCCTTTAGTAATCACTAATTTAGGAGCGGTGAGATCACCCTGTTGGCTGCCTGAGCCAGTCCTCCACTTCCCCTCTCTGTTCCAGAGAACTAGATTTATACATTTTCTTTTCCTGATGACAAAACACAAAAAGCTTTAGACACAAAGATACTCCCAAAACCTAAAGGTGCACTGACTAATCGACCGGAGATCAGAACAGACCAATTTGGTCAGCTTTAATTTGTGAAAAATATGACTTCTCCTCCTGTCATTAAGCACACTTAAGCTATAAACTGTCTACATAAACCCATCAAAAAGCAGCATGTGTCATAAAAAAAAAAAAAAAAAACATAACTGAAGTTTGCAGAGATGAACCAATCAACCAGCTGGAGATCAAAATCTGCCAATTTTTTTGCTTAATCAGCAGATCCAGGATAAAAAGATAGATTTTTTCAACAAAACTAATAGCTCCCACCATTTTAATTCTACAGATTGTAGTAAAATGTATTTTCATGCCATTTTCCAATTTAGAAAAGGGGGAATCAGATAACAGATGGGGGCATGGACTTTGGTCCATTAATGTGGATAATCTTGTAATTCCTTCATAAGCTGTTGGATTCCAAACCTGCAACACATTTGTTCTCATGTTTTATAATCCTTTAGGGGGAGGACGGAAAGGGGAATCAATCAAAATCAGAAATGACAGATCAGTTCTCAGAACCCCAAAAGTTGGTATTGGTCAGAAAAAGTCGATTTCTACCAGCTGTGAATGGATTCTTAACGGAAGATAAAAAGGAGTTTGGTTTGACACTATTCTACTTATTTGCATCATGAGATTTGCCGTGTAACTTGCCTCATCTTTGTAACATTCACATGATGTGGATACAGCAAAATGTGGCACAAGCAGTTCTATTGTACAAAACAACAACAACAACAAAAAAGCCTACTTTGCACAAGAAATGGAAGAAAACAACAAAAAAAAAAAAAAAAAAAAAAAAAAAAGAAGATGCAATTTACAAATTAAATCAAAACAAAACCGATCAGAACAAATCATAAAAAAATTTCTTTGTTCCCTTGATTATTTA
>CAEFZX010009002.1:0-19526 GCA_903066825.1 Alfaro cultratus
AAAACGCTGGAATAAAATGGCTTAATTACCTCCTCCTTGTGTAGATCAGTTCTCCAGAGCCTTGCTAATGACCTAATTATTCTATTCAGGTGTGCTGCAGCAGAGGCACATTTAAAAGTTGCAGGACTGCGGCCCTCGAGGACTGGAGTTTGAGACCCCTGGTATAGGCCCTATACGTATTATTGACTACATGAACAATCACTTGTAGCTTCAGTTAAACTCACAGACGTCATAAGTGACTTGTGGAAAATGCAGTTTTTTGTGTAATTTAATTTCTCCGGACTAACATGTGAAAGGCTATTTGAGTCTGAAGCCCTGCGATGATGAAAGTGCCCCAAGCCGAACAGGACAGCAGGAAAAACTGCTAAAAAATGAATGAAAGCAAAAGGATCAAAGTGATGTCAAGTCCAGACCCAAGTCTGATTGAAATGGTGCGGTGGGACCAGGAGGGCTGTGGAGAAATAAATGTCTGGAGGCCTGCTTGAATTGAAGCAAAGTCAGAAAGAAAAGTGGAGCGAAATCTAAAATTTCTCTAATGAAGAAATTAAACTTCTGTTCTGTCCCATTTTGAAGGGAGCAGCATATTAACAACATTAGGTTGTTCTGTCCTAACCACACGTTGCCATTTCGCCCATAATAACTGCCATTTTGTATCCATGAACCAATCATTCCATATCCATGTGCATTTCTCTTGGTATGTAGGCATCCAGAAGGATTCTTAATGACGAAAACCATCATATGATTTAATTTAATGGCATATTAATTTCTTTCGTTCTTATATAACAACCCGTTTCCACCGGCTGAGTCTAATTCTTGTTTAGGTTATAGAAAATAACAGATTATGAGTATTGATCCAACCAAAGAAAGGCTGAGTGACCCACTGATTGGAAATATTATTTATTTGAATCAAATAGTTATAATTTCTTAGAAAAAAAAAAAAGTTTCAAATATCCTCAAGGTGAGTAAGAATCGACAAGGCAAATAAAAATTTTGCGGCTAAACAATCAGAAGCAAATCACAAATTTCCTCAACAGAAACAGGACTTTTCTCAGCAAACAAAAAAAACAAAAAACCTTTTTTGTTCCTTAAAGAAACACCTGTGTTATTATACTGAGTTTACTACAAAGGCAACAGAAGACCCAGCATCTAATTTATTCATGAACAAAACAAAAAAAAGCCAAAGGGCAAAGAACAAGACTGCCTCAAACAGAAGCAGAAATAGTCAAACTATTTATGTAAAATGTTTACTTTCCAAGTAAAATGTACTTGCCACTTTGCATACATGCAATTCTTATTAATCTTTTTCCAAATTCTGATCTAGCTTTAAACTTTATGGTCAAAATATTCTGAATATTTCTACCTAGTGATGCTTTATGCTAAAGTGAGATTTGTTTATCACTAAGAATCTCTGCAAAGAGATTTTGCATTTAACAATGGCTAAAGACAAAACTCCAGTGCTGCATATTGGTCAAGGGTTATTTTCACATCTCCTCTCTCTGAAAGCCAGATAATTAGACTCCATCCTGACTTTCAGTTCTTAGTAAGACTGAACTTTTCCTTTTGACCAACAGACCTTCAGAGGAGTGCGGACCTGGCCAGAGGTTGAGAAGAAGCTCTTTGTCTGGCTCCGTTAAGCTGAAGGAGCTGCAGCCAGCTGTGGGCCTGGCAGTAGAGCTGGTATTTGGCTAATGTGGGAGGGGGTAGAGGGTGCGCCCGTGCTGGAATGGCACGTTCTTATCAGCCTTTAATCTGCAGCCGCTCTGATGATCCATCGTCTGGCATTTCTGCTTCTGCTGAGCTTTGTGCTGTTTGCCTTTCAAGCTGGCTTCTTCAAAGCTGGAGGGCTGCTGCCAGCAGAGCGAACTGCAGAGAAAAGAGCAGCCAAAACGGGGCTCAACATGCACACCGTCTTGTCAAAAAGAGTCTCTATGTAGCATTTAGGATTCCTACATATCGATTTAAAAACACACAACTTGTATAGTTTTCTTTGAACATTGTGAGATGTAGGAGGAGGCTGAAGCTGTTTCAAGTTCTACTGCTAATATTCTGGTGATTTATTTTTCCAAGTACAAGTGAGAAAATCAGCACAGCAACAACTCTAAGGTCTATTTTGATTGTTTTCAATCTGGCATGTCTGGTATCAGTCGATAGAGGAACAAAAAATAAAATGGGGCAGATAAAATAAGAATTTAACATGTGAATTTCTGTAAATATATTTCTAATTTTCCTGTACACATGAAACCCTCCAGATGTCAGCAACAAATCAAGTAATCTATAAGAAAACTAATTACTCTATAAATTAAGTAATGTGCTAGGAAGTGAAATGGTACAGGCAATATGTATGAAAAAGCCATAGAAAGCCAAGAAACTATCTAGAATATGCCAGTATTTAGAAAACATTCCTTCTGGTCCAAATCAAAATCAGCTGGTTTAATATTCAAGATTGCGTCTGACTCTTCACGCTCCAATCGGATTTTTTCCTAAGGTACAGGCTGCAACTGGAGGGTCCCTCCATGAACCACTGGACTTTCAAGATCGAGTATTCCCAAGTGCATGTGCCTGTCGAATGTGTTCTGGTTTGCCCCCATGTCTCATTTCCTGTCTTCTGATATTCCCCTCAAATTGCTTCGTAGTTTTGACAAAAATAGTCCTCAGGTCTACCTTGGTTGGACAGTCGGAGGGTATGAATGTCACTGTACACACCATGCTTGGAGGAAGAATGGCTCTGAGCACAAACCCAGAAACACCTTGCTAAGATTAAAGATTGCAGGTGGAAACACTATGGTGTGGGCTGTCCAACAGGTTCTGGTTCTGGCAGACCATGTAAAATTAAAGAACTTTCACTGTTTGAATTTCCCAGTCGGTCATCTAACTTATTTCCAATTGGAAAAAAGATGAAGATCAGAGTGCAAAGAACCACAATAAGCTTTCAGGTTTAAAAACAGTTTGTGAGGAAGAATGAGTCAACATCACATTGGAACAGTGACTGCATGCAACATACAGGATAAGTATTAAGTTACAAAAAGTATTCTTTAGGCTGTATTGTGACACATTTTTGCAAGTAAGTCCAATACTTATTCTGTCATTCACATTTTTTAGCCATAGCTTCATTGTGGATTAAATTCCTTTGATTTCTTTGTAAGAGCAGATTACTTGAGCTGTTGACGACATCTGGTATAAATTTCTTGTCAGTTGAAATATTAGAAACATATTGACTGAGAAAAACATTGAAGGTTCATGACTTTTTTCCCCCACTGTAAGTAGCTACGCAACTCAATGAATCCTTGGCTTCATATCTGCTGACTGTAAGGAACCCATAACAAAGTCGTATTGGAATTTTGATGGAGTGTTACTTTTTCTAAGGACTGAGTTTTACAGTAATGCTAAGAAATGCAACATACGTGTCTGGAGTGAGATGGAAAAAGTAGCACAAGCAGTAAAGTGATTAATAAATGCATAAAAATGTAGCAGCCAAGTACTGCTGATCAAACTCCACAAAATAATTAATCATTAGTATATGCTAGCTCTTACAGTCTGTGTTAATATCAAGCCAGAAAGACATCAGCATTGACCTACAGAGAAAAGGGTTATTAACAAGTGAAAAACTTGTTTTTTTCCAATCTTCACTGAAGTGGACATCCCTGCAGATTCATCCTAAAGGTCAGAGCATGCAATGCTCAAAGATATGACAAAAGACTGCAGGAGTTTCCTCTCAGACTCTCCAGACTTCAGTTAGCATGCTAAATGGCAGAGTTCATGACCATAATATTCTCCTAATGAAGTTGTTCCCTTGAGTTCCCCTAGACTTCCTGGTGTTGAGTCTTTGCCTCACCAGAACTGCGTGGCTTTCTATGCGTCTTTGAAGGCGGTGAATTTGCGCAGGAAACTTTGCGCTCGGTCTCCAAGTTCATGAGGATTTGAAAAAGACTGAACAAGTATGGAAATGTCAATGGAGAAAGCCTCTTTTAAAAGAAACAACATGGGTTTGCAAAATTGCTTTTGAATGACGGCCAAGACTTTGAGCAATTTTCTTTGAACAGATGGGAACAAAGTGTAGAGGTTTGACGATAAAACAGAAACAGAGTATCAGTAAAATCAGCCCATAGCAACTGCAAAGCACGGTGGTGGAGGCTGGTGGTTTGGGCTTTGTGCTGCAGCTGTGATTTACCAGTTAAATGTTATGCATTAGCAACACTGTGGCTTCAGTTTTCTTTTCTCTGCTTGTCCATCAGGGACTCCAAAGTCATCGATACTCATGGCTTAATGTGGCCGATGAATCAGAACAGGATCACGAAGAGCATGGAGGGAGAATACAGACAACGCTCTGTTTGTTTGGGTTGTTGTTTTGACTTCACAAAATGGAAAACAAATGTTTTTCCACACTCTGTTTCCTTTTATATCCCCAAACTTACTCATACTTATAAAAAAATAATCTTGAAAGTTTTCCGAAATGAACATTTCAGTTTCCGCCTGGACAACTGAGAAAACACACACTTTTTGATTATGACTAGGAAAATGAATGAATTGGTAACCCGTTGTTGTTTGAGCCAATCAAAACGGCCTTACACTGTAATGAAGAAGGAAGACTCAACAGCACGTAAAAACGGAGCGGCCATCTGGTCCCAGATTTAGACTCGGCTTCACCACTCGCTCATAAAAGTGAAACAAAAGAGTGTGTGGGTGGCCTCAGCGTATAATCTACCGTCCACAGGCCGCTACACTGCATTACCATATCTCTGCCTGAGCCACAAGCCCGCACGCTGATGACTTCCCAACGTCTCATTCTGAGGCAGTAAAAACTCTCAAGTCCTGACCTATCCAGCCCCCGTCTCCATGACGACAGCCAGATGTTGTGCACAGCACGTCAGCCCCCACAGTCCCCCACCAGCACCACTTCACATGCAAGCCTCGCCTGAGGGGGAGCAAAGGGAGGCATCTGTTCCCAGTTCCCCCCACGGCTACAGAAAATATCCGAGGAGACACAAAGCCAGGCTGTGCGACAATACAGCCAAGAACACAGGAAACCCTGTGCTTTCTGTCTAATCATGCATCGACCAAATGTTTCTCCTGTCAGGTGTGCATAATGACACACAGCCTTCAGAGCAGTTCGTCGATTCTCCGTAATTGCTCGTGCAAATAAAAAGGAGCTGAAATTGTTCAGCATACATCTGTCCAGATGATGAATCACAGGCTGCAGTTTATTCCCACCCTGCTGAGAGACATGATTAACATTCCCCTTTGTGGACTGTAATTAGGCTTCCAAGCAGTAACAGTGATTATATGTACCCTCTCTCTCTCTCTCAACATGCAAGTCTTTATCCTTTAAAGCAAGTCGAGAGCAGGGAACTGAAAAAAAAAGAGGGAATCCAGGATGGATGGAGAACACCCCAGAGGAACGCAGCGTCTCTTCCTTATTTCCATTTAAAGACAAGTTTTCATGTTTAATATGTTTGTATTTACAGTTAATGCTTGGACCGTATCTTCATCACAGCAAATAAAGAACAACAAACAAAACAAAACAAAGGTTTTTGTGTTTATTTTGTCAAATCTGACAAGTCTGGGCTTGAATAAAGTCTTATCCAAGTTTGTTACTGGTCTGTTCGGTTTTCCTTTCCATGATACCTGGTTTAGGAAAGCAGGATGATGCTTAACAGACAGGAGACAACTGCAATGGTGTCCAAATTTAGTCCTCAAGGGTCTGTATACTCCATGTTTTCGGTATACGCCTGATCCAAACGATGGTTCATTAGCAGAACCTCTGCAGAACTTTATGACATCCTGAGGAGGTAGTTGGCCCATTTGGATCAGCTGTGCTGGAGCAGAAACACATGTAAAACTGGCAGAACACCAGATGAGTCCAACGGAGAGCAACACAAATGGCCAATTAACCCAACATGCATGTTGCTGGGCTGCTGGAGGAAGCAGAGAACCAATGAACGCATTGGGAGAACAGCCAGGATTCAAACCCAATACCTGCCTGCAACTAGTCCAGTGTGCAATTTGGGTTTTCCATTAAACATAGTAAGGCTGTTTTTCTTCTCTCGCTATTTTACTGACTTAATCAGGTCTAGAAAATGGCAATAACTAGTTATGCGTCACTCTGTTGTCCAACTATAAAATCTTGGCACTTTTCCTTGAAAAGCTGGGGAGTGCCAGGCCTGACATTAAATGCATCAACAAGGACTTTGATTTTCAGGAAGAATCAAAGGTTAACAACTGGAGCTGCAGGAAAATATGCAACTGAGCATTCTGGTAATGATGGTAATGGTTGTGATGAGCCCACATTCACCTCTGTCTGAACTTTAGCATCTCTGTCATTAAAACCAGCTGTAGAAATGCTTGTGATTCAATCTATTGTGCAGCTTTGATTAGGAAATTGAAAAGAAAATTGGTACTGGCGTGAAAAAGACGGATCGGTGCTTTCAAACAGAAGTATTTTCAAGGGAGTGTGCAGGAATCCTTGTGGTTCAATCCAGCAGAACTGGTTGGACATTTATAGCTCAGCCTGCTGAATGATGGCTGGTGTTTCCTGCATCATAACACAGCCCTTTTCCTGCCTCCTTCTGTGCTTTATGGTCACAAGTAGAGGAATGAAGACGGGCAAATCAAATGCTTAGATAAATATTTAAAGTCTCTTAAATTAAATATGAGGCAGGAAATACATATGAGATAAGAATAAAGCTTCAAAATATGATCAGATGGGTTTTAAATAAGAACTGGACGGTTGTCTGACAGGCAAAAATAAATAAAAAATCTTAAACAACCATGAGCTGTTAATGGGTCTCACTTACTCATCTGCTGTGGATAAACTACCATAATAGGCAGAAGTAGGTCAGAGTGAGTAGTTAGCGCCAGTTAGCCTGTCCAGTAACCTCACCTTAATATCTGGGAGCATCTGCCTCACTTTGAACGTCGTTCTGGATCCTGTCAACATCTTTCTGGACTGTTTCAGAACCGACAACCAGGAAGAATCCAGGAGGGATAATGTGTGCTGCTTGAAGCTAATGGTTACGGGTTAGCGTCCTGCTCCGTCCATCTGTTTTTAGCGGAGGAAAACCGTTAAAACGGCGTAGAATAGCGGCGACCAGCAGTAGCAGCAGCCCGGCTTCTTCTTCTTCTCCGCCTCCTCCTCCTCCAGCTGAGGTCTTCCGTGTGAACAAGCCAACTGTTCCAGCTCTTTTCATCGCTTTCTGCGCGGACAGCATCTGCCTCTTAAACCGCACAGAGAGAAAAATAAAGAAAACAAGAGCACACCCTGCCTGAGAGCGGCCACAACTCACTGAGCTTAGTCACTCGAAACGAGAGATGTGTTCACGGTTCCGGCCGGGGCCCGTTCCGTTTTGTTTGTTTGTTCCTTCGCCATAGTGAAGCAGGGAGGACTGAAGGAGAGCCGGGCTCTTAAAGAGACAGCGAGGCTGGACTGGGGGACAGTCTTCAGTCAGCATTCACAGGAAAACCCAGCAGGAGGCTGGATATGCTCCGGTCTCGCCTCTGTTTGGGACGAAAGTCACGCTTCGGAGGTTAGAAGCCTTTCCTGATTTTTATAGACTCCCTGAACTCACCATCAGTCACCACAGAAGTTAATAGCTGTAGGCGGGTAGTAACTGGTGGCTACATTTACTTCAGTAACTATTTTGGAAAATGAGTCATTTTACTACACTGTGCATTTTACTTTACCTTGAGTAATATTTACAGTAGCTTTATGGCAACTCTTGAGTAAAACTGAATAAAAAGATGTTTCATAAGTTTTTTGTTGAGAAAAAAAATGCTTAGTAAAATTTCTTCTCCTTGAATTTGTTTTTCTTTATATAGTCTTTAAAATACCAATATTGAGTTACGTTGCACATAACTCAATATTTTTGTCACATAATTACATCATCTCCAAATATGACATCAGGTGTTATTACTTAACACTTATATGACTTAAGTAGCTTTTTAATTGTGTATATATACACCCAATGTTAATAAATATTTGATTTATTTGTTTATTTGGAATACTTGGTTATTGAACATGGTATAAATAATTTCCATGCCGTACAATTTAATAAATTCAATGAAATTTTAAAATAGATGTGTACTCCTTCCTTTTACATAGTTTTATTTTCTTTTGGAGATCTCTGACTTGTTTCCCATCATAAAGTTCTTAGTTTAATGAAGCTATTTTTTACATTAAATCCCCAGGGGTGTGAATAATTTCAGGTTTAGCTATATATTCACCTGGTGGGATGTCTGACTTTGAATTATTCTAATAAATACTCATTAAAATTAACTTGAATATTTAATACTCAATATTTATTTGAAGATTTTAATGTATTATCCACATTCATTTATAAACATTCCCTGTTATCAGAAAGTACTTCCAGATTTTGTTGCGTTTTCTTTGAGTCACCAGCCACTCACTACAAACAAAATTCACTGTTGTCTTCAGTTATGTACTAGAAAAGAAAAAAAAATTGAGATGACAACTAAAACAGCACATATTCTGACCCTCCCCTTGAGCCTGTTCTCCAGGTCTCTCATTGAATCAGCAAAATTAGAGCTTTCATGTGCATCTGTGGCAAACAGCAAAACAAACAAAATCAAAAAACAACTTTCAAATGCAACTTGATTCCTATCCAGAGTCAGCCAATAGATTTGGTTTGTCTTTATTTTTTCATCTTTTAATTACTTGATTAAAATTTGTTATTTCCACCAATTCAATGGTTAAAACTGGTGAGCTAGCCATTTTAAAGTATGAGCTAACATAGTTTGAGAACGATGACAAAAAATATGCAGCGTTCCCTGAAGAGAGGCGAGGATACATTTACAGAAGGTTTTTATTTTAACCTTAAACAGTACTTTTCAGAAAGCAGAGCAAATAAGCTTCAGCTAGATTCCCTTTGTACAGGATGTGCAAGTTCTCATTTTTCAACATATTCTGCTTATGCAAAACCAGACCCAGCCACAATGTGTGTCTAAAGGAAGCCATTGTTTTTATACAGGTATGAATGTCAACAAACATACCATAACATACCCCAAATTATCTTTACATTGAGAAAAAAACAACCAAATTATTATAATGTTCCATCTGCAGCCTGTTTTCTTACCTTACTGTGATCCTCAGACAAATCCGTGCAGGAATCTTTTCCCTCTCATTCACAGCAGTGCACAGAACCAAGACTTCAGGCGTTTCAGGAAATCCTTTCCAGGAAGAAAAGGGAAAGTTTGAGTAATCCTGAGCTCTGCTGAGCAGGTGAGGAGCCAGCGTCCCACTCAACTAATATAGAGGTCTGGATTTTTTTTAAACCACATGGGAAGCTGTTTAATATTGCATCAGGGTTTCCGATTTCTCTAATATATAAAACAGTCACAGACACAGGAGCGTGGATTATCTGAGCTGGGAGTTATTCACTAATGTATTATGCAGCAAGGTTAAGATAAAACAGAACGACACGGAGAGCAAATATGAGAAAAGTTTTGCAATAAAACACTTCCAGGTGATCAATTTCTTCAGAAGTAGCTTAGGATTTAGATGAAAGCCAAACTGGAGAGTCTATAATGTTTTTAATGGTTCTTAGTGGGAAGGGAAATGTTGGCTTACAGCCACAAATTACTTTCATGTGTATTTTATTTACAGGTTTGCTTTAACAACTGGTAAAAAAAAATTGTTTTCTTGAAGGAGAAAACAACTTTTTTTATCTTAGTAAGTTTACTTTACAGCTAAACTTACTATTTATCCAATATTCAAATTTCAAGGTTTGTTGTTTTGGATTAAACTCACAAATGGAGCTACTCAACAAAAACAGAAAAGAGACGAAAGATCCTTGAAATACAATGAGAATTTATTCAAACGGTGCAAAAAAAATAATCATAATACCTAACATAAAATCTGATGTTCTTTCTATCCAGATTGCACTGTCACACAGCCTTTTAGTGCTTCTTTTTTTAAAATAAACCAAAAAAAACAAAAAAAACAAAGATAGAAAAATCAAAACAAAACAAATTACAACAAAGAACAAAAATCAGGTTAAAGTAACGCACGAATTTGGTAAAATGGTTCGCCATTTACATGCAACAGTTCCAGTCCCATGCAGCTCGGAGATTTTCCCCGTTGCCCCCAAATAAAAGATCATAGAAAAATATAATCGAGTCGACAGTGTTGCAAACTAATGCGGAGCCATTTCTCTTCTTGTTCTGAGGAAATGAGCCGAGTCCAAAAAAAAAAACGTGTTTAATTGAAGCACGGACTGATGGCTGCAGCATCAAAAATGAAACGTTCACAAATTTAGAAAGCAACAAACAAAAGCCAGACTTCTAGACAATTAGCCAGAAAGAACATCCTAAATGATCTCAACTAAACTTCCCACAAGGAAACCTATTTGAAAGAACAAAAAAAAAAAATCTCACTATAAATATATAGATATATTTATTCTCAAATTGTTTCGTCAGTATTAAGGAAATTTTTCTTAATGAGAGGAGCCTCAAGTATCAAAAAGGCCCATGTGGGGGTTTCCTTCAACAGCCCAAACATTTCCACCCCCTGACACAGGCTATTTCCAAGCTTATTCTCAGAACTGTGGAAGTTTCCAACAAAATACATTCTTACCCTTTTAAAAACACTGTAAAACTTTGGGCTTACAAAAATAACTCAGAACATATTTGTACAACCTCACAAGCGCTTCTGTTTGTTGTCTTAAATATATATATTTATATATATTAAAAAAAAAGGTCTGCAGGCTGTAAAAACTGAGTTTGGGAGACAATTATTACTTTGGAGGAAAGGAGAGAACAAAAAAAAAAAAAAAGTTTTTCTCCCCACCACTGATGTGTATCAGTTAAAATCCTACATTACCAACACATGCTGACACACATTCACACTGACGACGGTTGTTTCGTTGTAAATTGAGCAGCTTTAGCAACATCTTGCTATTAAATAGTGTTTAAACAACACTAATAAAAACACACCTTATTATCCGTTTTATGGGGGTTTAGTGTTTGTATTAAGAGCAGCAGGGCCAGAGTCAAAACTGAGTCCATAAGGAAAACAAGACAGGAGCACCCTCTACAGGGCAAGGCAGTGAATTGCATACTATTTTGTGCTTTTCTACCAAACTCAATGAGAGAAGACTGAATAAGCAGAGCAACTGGAGTCCAACATCATGGCTTCTTGTAGTGAAACGATAAAACAGCAAGACGTGAGAACCACAACAGTCTTGAACTCGAAGTAACAAGGAAGACTCAAATAAATCCACCCAATTATCAGCTTATTTCCAGAATTTAACAGACATGACGAGGGTGTAACTTTCAAAGGGATCGATGCTAGTTTAAAATTGTGCAATTATTTTCTTGGTTTAGCGGTCAGCAGTGAACTGGAAGGAAGAGGTTGGAATAAAAGCCTCCAGTTGGAGCTCCGTACTTCCAGGCGGCAGTGTCTGCAGAGACAGGGGGGCAACAAAAAATCCAGAAAACATCTGGAAAAGTGCTTGAAGGGAGGAGAATAAAACACCTCCAGCCTCTAAGTAAATTATCTGAGGTGGTTTCCGTTTGACCTCAGCAAGGAGGAAACAGGATGATTTCAGAAAATCATTATATTTTTAGTCTAAGCTTCGATAACCTTGTGTTAAACCCAGTGTCTGATTTATTTAGTGTTTGTTCTTCATTTGGTGCAAAGAGCATTTAAAACAGCCAGTGTAGCAGCTGACAGAAGAGTGAAAACAGAAGAAAACCTTTTCCACACCTTTGAAATTCACCTGCAACACCTGAAATTGAACCGGAACGCCGCTTTACGCAACAACGCGGCCACAATTAGTTCCTTCCTGCAGCAGCTTTAAGAGTCAACACGTCTAAGTTCAGGACTGCTGTTTGTATGTTTTTGTTCCTGATATCCTGCGAGGAAAAGCTGCATCTGTCAAGAGTCAGGGAAAAAAAAAAAACTAAAACCTTTTTTCACTTCCAGAGTGGGTGAGTAGCGTCACAGATCTCAGCTGGTGCTATTGCTTTTATTTACAGCGCCTTGTGCAAAAGTATCCAAACCCCTTCAACTGGTTCCAGCTTCTGCCCCACTAAGACCAGAAACTTCTGTTCATTTTATTGGGATTTTATGTGAAAGAGAAAGCAGTAAGTAATTATGATCTGGAAGGAAAATAATACATGATTTTCAATGTATTTGTATTCAGCCCTCCTTTTCTGTGATACCCCTAACTAAAACACACAACAATTACATTTAGCAACTGACGGCCCAGAAAATGAGATAATTAATCAGAGAACAGGTCAAGAGCTGACATGGCAACTCTTAAAATGTGACCTTTATGGAAGCGTGGCATAAAGAAAGTCATTGTTTTATCAAATGGAAAAAAAAAAAAAAGCATACACGGCTGAACACTGCCACTGTTAAACACAATGGTGGTGGTATGATGCTGCGGGAATGCTTTTCTTCAACAGAAACAGGAAGTTGATGGAAATAACGGAGCCAAATACAAAGCAATCCTTGAGAGAGCGTTGTTATTCTTGAAAGACTTCATCAACACATATTCCTATGTTAAAATGGCCTAGTCAAACCCTGGACGTGACTCAAACTCTTCATCCCATCTGATTTTGCAAAGAACAACGGGCATATTTTAGTTTCCAGATGTGCAAAGCTAAAAGGAAATCCGTAACTGCAGGATGAGCATCTCTTTTCAAACCCTGCACCGTTTTTAACGTCTGTTGCTCCATGACCGAAAATCCCAATAAAGATAAATCAAAGTTTGTGGTTCTGAGAAAATATGGGGCTTCAATACTTCTGCAAAGCAGCTTGGTTGTGATGATCCTGCTGACAGCTTCCAGATCCAGTTTTCATATGGTTGAGTTAAAATAAGTAAAAAAGGGGGCGGGGAATTTATTGCAGGGGTGCTGATTGTTGCGTTTTAGCACCGCAGCAGCGTCTTTCTGCATGTCGAGCGATAAACAGTAGTTTCAGTTTGCATAATGCAAATATTGAGTAGAAGCAATCCGACAAGGACAGAGGCATCCAGTAACAGTAAGGTCATATCCGTAACACTGATGTTGGACTAAACATGTGAAGCGGAGACAATTGTGCCTTCTCCGGTTGTGCTTGCATCACTGCTAGTTGCCTGCATGAGTGTTATATACGATGCCTGCAGTTTACATTCCCTCCACTAGGAGGAGACAGTAGCCAGGTGTTTAACTCTTATGAAGGAGGAGAGTCGACCTGAGTGAAGTTGACCCTTCACCACCTCTTCACATCAAACAGAATTGGTCTCAATTGTTGTTTGTGCAGCTATCATTTTAAAGACATTAATAAATGTTTCCAGAGGTCATAGGTCAACCAGTCAGTTCATATTTAGAAAATAAAACAAAATATGGTGTCAATCAACTGTGATACGTTTGTGCAGCAAACATTTTTGTTTGTGCCAATTCAATTTTTAAGATTTAAAAAAAATTTCTCATAAGTCACTAGAGATGAACATTTATGCCACAACATTTAAAAAAATATTAGTGAATGTTTTCAGGGGTCATCAGGTCAACCAGGCTGCCCAGGTTTTCAAAATCAAACTAATTTGGTGTCAATCAACCAACTGTGGCAAAAAAAATTAATAAAAATAGTTGCACAAACAAGCAACCAGCAGGTTGATCTCAGAACTTTTCCTTTTTGAGCCTTAAAAATAAAAGACAAAACAGCATTTTTTGATGCACGAACCAGCAAATGTAGCACAGCTGATTGACACCATGTTTCCTTTGATTCTGTCAATGTGGACTGACTGGTTGACCTTTGATGAACTCTGGAAACATTCATTAATATCTTTAAAATGATAGTGGAACAAACGTAAATTTGTGCTGCACAAAAATGTAACATTTGACACAAATTTTGTTTAATTAGAAGAAGCGGGATTTGGGCATAACTTCACTCAGGTGGAGAGTTGAAGTCCACATGCACACGCCCGCACACACACACGCAAACACACACTCAACAGCTGCATGAGAGCAAAAACGTAACAGAAGTGCAGTCAGTTTTTTCGACAGTCTATCCCCCCAGTTTCTTCTCGTCGCCTTCAACAGGAAATGACATGGTAAGGGGTCGTTCCCTGTTCTGTTGAACTGAAACACAAAAAGGCCACTCGTCGCTCAGAAGCGGTGGACGGCCGGCTCTGCCTCCCTCTTCCTCAGCTCCTCTCGGTAGCAGTATGAGCAGTAGTTCCCCGTCTCCGGGTGGCCGTAGTAGTTGCAGCTGGGTGTCCGACAGCGGCTGGACTGCAGGCCGGCCAGGCCGCCCGCGCTGCCCAGAGAGTAGTGTCTGATGGGGGGCTGCCCGCTCCGACAGTCCAGGCCGGCGTTCAGCTCCCGGAAACCGTTGGTGTAGACGCCAGCGACGGGCTCAGCACCGGGGTAATCGGGCGGGTCAAACTCAGGCGGGTAAGAGGGGGCGAGCCGGGAGGGGCTGAGGGACGAGGGGATGTACTGGGGATGGGAGGGACCCGACGTGGCGGGGCAGTGGCGGGGCAGCGTCGCGTAGGCGGGGAGGCCCGGGTAAGAGGCGGCCGGAGAGCCGCCGGCCAGCTGGCGCCGTGCGTCCAGGTGACCGTGCATGTGGAGGTGCTGAGTCAGCGGCGTCGGCACGTGGGGCTGGTCGATGAACGACGGGCGAGGGATGGGGATGACCGCGGAGTAGTGGGAGGGGCTCAGCGGCGTGGGGTTGAAGGAGGGCGGTAAGGACTCCGTCAGCTCCTCTTTGGCATCAAACGGCCGGTAGCTCAGCTCCTCCTTCTTCGGCGGCTGGAGGTTATTGGCGACGCCTTTCCGTTCGGCGTCGCGCCGCTGCTGCTCCTGCTCAGCGCGGAAGCGGTCCTCGGCGTCAGAGAGGTAGCGCTGGATCATCTCCTCCTGGAAGGGCTGGCGGTTGCTGGTGGTGAGGAGGCTGGCAAAGATGAGCTTCCTCTCGCCCTGCATGGCAGCACGCAGGATGCCCAGGCTCACCTTCACGTCGGCGCTGTACTTGTAGTGCTCACTCTCTGTGCTGCTGCCGCCGCTGCTGCTCATGCTGCTCATGGTCCCCAGAAGGCGCTCGCTGCCCGACGACGGCGATCCCTTCCCGGAGTCCTCAGAGGCCTGGGTAGACGGCGAACTGTCCTTGCTACCCTTCCTGCCCCTGAACGAGCCCTTCTTCTTCTCCCCGCCTTCCGGTTTGGTGCCGGCCGCTCCGGCGTTCTTCCCCGTCATCAGCCCGCCAACGTTCTTCTTCAACTTGCTGCCCAGCGTCTTCCCAAAACTGCCGAGCTTGTTTGCCACAGAGTCGGCCCTCTTCTTGTCTTTCTCTTTATCCTTCTTGGTTTTGTCCTTCCCGCCCATCCCGGCGCCGGCGGACCCGCTGCTGGAGGAGCTGGAGGAAGAAGACGAGCTGTTTTTGGCCAACGACCCGCTGCCGTTGGCGGTGGAGCCCGCCGTTTGGTCTCCATTGCCGTTGGAGCTGCTGCTGACCGACTCCTTGTCCGACTCTCCGGAGTCGGGAGGCGTTCGGGCGTCCTCTCCGGCAGACGCTGTGGGGGATTCGGGCTGGGCCAGAGGGGCTTGCTGCAGGCAAACCAAATGGAAAAACACTTAGTGCACCAGATTAACATTTAAATAAAATGTAATTTAACTGTAAATGGTTTTAGTTCAGTGGGAGAAGAAAAATAAAGAGAGATGTAAAGAAATAGCACATCAAATAACCGTGTCCCAATAAGCACTTAATCACATGATGAATTAAAATAAGCTTGATAAGTTTCATTCTGATGATTACCGGTAATATTTTTACAGCATTTTTTTTTATGGAGAATACATAATCCATTTTATTTATTGTACTGGTTGTGTGTGGTTTTTATTTTTGGTTGTATTTTATTTTGAATATTTAAAATTTCTTCCAGTTCCAGACGGGGGTGTTCTGTACAAAACTAAAGTGCATTAGTCATTGAGAGGACAAACTTACATTAATATACCATTATCAATATATTGCCAGAACTTTTCAACTTTTAATGTCAACTGCAGTATCCAGTGTTAGAACCAAAATTGTCAAGCCTAAAGGATTCATGGGCAAAAAAATATAAATAAAATAAATAAAAGGAACAAAATAACTTGATTTTTTTTAAAAAACAAAAAACAACATTAACAACAAACTGAGCTGCAAAACTATATTTCAATGAATAATCACAGTTTTTGTTGAAAAGGGATGTGCAAATGATCGTAGATCCAAAACATATTAATAGTTTTGTAGGTTTGCCGCATTAACAAAAGGGTCCACTTTGTACATTTTTAAAAGTCTCAAATAAAAATTGTTTTACATAACAAGATTTAGGCCTCATTTATTGAGAAGTTTATAGGCAAGTTTAACAAATTCATTAAAAGCAGATCAGGGTGCAGCAAACCCTGTTGTGATCTTCACAAGAGAATACAACAATTCTATTGTATTTACCTAGTCATTTGTGTTGCAGCTATTATTTTAAATTGAAAGATTTTAATTTGTCTATACTGATTTTATTCTGATCTGCAATTGCAGTCGTGTGCCTCACAAAATCAGTTCAGAAGCCACAAATGGCCCCCAGGCCACACTTTGGACACCCTTGCTTTAGAAAAAGGAGACGAAAGTGAAAAAAATCTAACCAGAACATTTAAACCTCGATTCACGTTCGTCATATTTTCTATTATCTGGAAGTTTAGAAGAATGAACTTGGACAATAACAAAAGTTTTGAAGTTTTTTATTAGGTCAACAAAAGCTAGAAATGTTGACATTTTTAAATCCACTGCCTCTTTCAGGTCGGATCCACCTAGATCAGAATTAATTTGTATCCTGAATCAGATGTTTTTTGCTGCTAACTAGAAGGAAATGCATTTAAATATTTGTTCTGATTGTGGGAAACTGATGAGACTGTGAATGTGTGCGCTGTGAAAGGGAAGCAAAACTGGTCTGTCAATCTCTCATCTGTGATTCAGGAAGGCCGACAGCGAACTGTTCAGCCTGTAGCTTAATGAGGGAGTGCAGCAACGTCTCATTAGAACCTGGCGCTGATCCATTCTGAGCTCTCAGAAAACTCAGAGCCAACACACGGTTGATTGTTTTTAGACTCAGCACACACAGAAGTACGACTTTTGTGTTTTTTAAGGGAATTTTACAACACTACACATATTGCAAACATGACATGCATGAAAGCGTACGTCATGATTGGATTCATTTATTTTACGCCCATATAAACGATACATATGGACTTTTTATTCAAAGATTTTATCACACTTAAACACAGCTGCTGACATAAATGATTTACTTTGGTTTGTTTTCAACAGGACGAGGTGAGTTTGGTGGGAGCAGCTCGTTTTTACCTCACAAGGCAGCGGCAGCCAGGTTACCGTCAGATAGGTGTGTAACATCTGGAGCTTGGCCTCCAACGAGAGCGCCACACTGGGTAGGGAAGAAGAAAATAGATTAACAAGTCTGCTGCTAACTGTCCACTGTTATGACTGCTGCAACCGGCTGGGCTTCCTGAGATTAAAGAAAAAAACTTAATAAAACTGGCTAAAAAAAAAAAAATTGATCCGGATTTAATCTGAATCTCAGTACAGAGAGTGTGTCACTGTTGTTAAAAGAACAAACTCAATTGTAAACAAAAAATTATATATATATATATATATATATATAAATTCTCCATTTAAAACAATAATAAAAAACTTTTGTAAATATGTTCTTCCCAGAAGTCAAATGGTAGTTTTAGCTTACCCAGGTTCAAATTGTGTAAAAATAAATAAAAAATCTGTCTTTAAGCACCTTTTGTTATCCAATTACTAACCAGTAAACCAAAAAAATAATCAACAGATCAGCCCTGCACTGTATTGTTGTTAAGCCAAAGAGAAAACAAAAAAATGCTGTCATTGCATTTTAGCCAAAAATATTTTTTTTTTCTAAATGAATCAAATTATTTATTTGCATCTTTTATGCATTTCTAAAAAATTAATGAAAAATCTGCATAATGTGGCAATTTTATTATTCAATTAATCATTAGTTGCAGCCCTATTTGTTTTGTAAAATGAGGTGAAATGGTTTGTTTCTGAGCTG
The DNA here is from genome assembly GCA_903066825.1 of Alfaro cultratus. Lineage (NCBI taxonomy): Eukaryota > Metazoa > Chordata > Actinopteri > Cyprinodontiformes > Poeciliidae > Alfaro > Alfaro cultratus. The sequence goes on from CAEFZX010009002.1 coordinate 18,057, forward strand.
CCAATTCTAACGTTTCAATACATTTAATAAAACACAATGAGATAAAATGGATCATAATGTCTTGGATTGACATTCTGCAAAAACCTTCAACTTCATGACCTTTAAACACACTTGCAGATGAGGCCGTCACCACTAGCAGCTGAGTTAATAAGGTTCTTTTTCCACAGAGCTGCTATTTTTGGCGCTTGCACCTCTGGTTCATTCACTCAAAGTATTTACGGCTAATCTCATTGTCACTGTCAGTGGGTATCTGTAATCTGGCGTCAGCGGCCAATCTCTGCACACCTCCACCTCCTGCTGAAAGCAGCGCCGCTGTTTACGGGCCTCAGAGCACGCTCACACCCGCAAGCATGTCACACAGCGTTTTGTTTGCATTGTTTGTGACCTTTCTATAGAAAGCAGACGGTTTCATTTTGTGCGTTTACCTCGCCAGCATCACGTTGTCTGTGTCATCTTTTCCCCATTCCCAGTCCTTCCCAGGATCCACAGCAAAGTGCAGAGGCAGCATTTTGTGCTCCGAGTCGGTGAGTGGAATCACAACTGCTGGTAGAAAAAGACAAAAAATGAATAAAACTGTGTCGCAGTTTTATTCCTCATGCCGAGTATGACCACTAATAATCCAGGATATTTAAATTTGGCCAGATTTTGAGCAGCAATATCCACATCCCCCTTTAATTAAACATGAGCAGGTAGGTCTGTCACAATAATCAAAATTAATCGCATGACAAATTGAAAGAAACTCAAGAATTTTCACTGACCTGATTTATTGTTTCTCTTTTTTTCTCTCTTTGTACCAAAAACTGGTTGATAAAAGTCTTCAGTTTGGTAGTTTGGTCTCAACTAGCCTTTTTTTTAGGGGCAATTTTGTTTACAAAGACTTCAGAATTCATTTTATTTGTCGTTTTATTTATTTATTTTGGATATTTAAAATGTCTTCCAGTTCCAGTGCTAAATGTCCATTAGAATTTAAAGTTTACTGAACTTTCAGAATGTGTTCTTGCATTATTATTTTGTCATTACCATTACATTAATTAAAAAATGGTCTCAAAACAACAATATTACCACAATAACTTCTGGAACAATTTATCATCCAGCAAAATGTGTTATCTAGTTATCATCCATATCCCAACATAATAAAGAAACCATGTCATTGATTCCCAGGGACACATTCTGGACCGGTTTTTTCCAACTCTGATTTTATGTCTTTATGTGACTGAAGAGCTAATATATAATAACAGAATACACAAACAAAAATAATACGTGTAAATTTGCAGAGTTCAAATTTCATTTTCAGGTTGTGTTGATCTTGAAAGTGACATCACATAAGGCAATAATAATGGTTTTTATTGGGAAATTTATGTGTATATATATATATATATATATATATATATATATATATATATATATATATATATATATATTATAAAATTATAAAATAGACAAAGAAAAAAAGAAACAGAAAAAGTTATG